>WNGS01167511.1:29587-37087 GCA_020271785.1 Procambarus virginalis | reverse complement strand
AAACAGGGCTCTGTACTCGGTCCTATCTTGCTTCTGATATATGTAAATGTTCTCCTGGAGGGTACAGATTCATTTCTCTCAATGTTTGCGGACAATGCCAAGATTATGAGAAGGATTAAAGCAGAAGAGGACTATTTGAGGCTTCAAGAAGACCTAGACAAACTGAAGGAATGGTCGAACAAATGGTTGTTAGAGTTTAACCCAACCAAATGTAATGTAATGAAGATAGGTGTAGGTAGCAGGAGGCCAAATACAAGGTATCATCTGGGAGAGGAAATTCTTCAGGAGTCAGAGAAAGAAAAAGACTTGGGAGTTGATATCACGCCAGATCTGTCTCCTGCAGCCCATATCAAGAGGATAACATCAGCGGCATATGCCAGGCTGGCCAACATACGAACGGCATTCAGAAACTTGTGTACAGAATCATTCAGAACTTTGTATACCACATATGTCAGACCAATCCTGGAGTATGCAGCTCCAGAATGGAGTCCATATCTTGTCAAGGATAAGACTAAACTGGAAAAGGTTCAAAGGTATGCCACCAGACTAGCTGAGAGGTATGAGCTACGAGGAGAGACTACGGGAATTAAACCTCACTTCGATGGAAGACAGAAGAGTTAGGGGGGACATGATCACCACATTCAAGATTCTCAAGGGAATTGATAGGGTAGATAAAGACAGGCTGTTTAACACAAGGGGCACACGCACAAGGGGACACAGGTGGAAACTGAGTGCCCAAATGAGCCACAGAGATATTAGAAAGAACTTTTTTAGTGTCAGAGTGGTTGACAAATGGAATGCATTAGGAGGTGATGTGGTGGAGGCTGACTCCATACACAGTTTCAAGTGTAGATATGATAGAGCCCAATAGGCTTAGGAATCTGTACACCTGTTGATTGACGGTTGAGAGGCGGGACCGAAGAGCCAGAGCTCAACCCCCGCAAGCACAACTAGGTGAGTACAACTAGGTGAGTACACACACACACACATCCCCAGGAAGTAGCCCGTGGCATCTGTCTTACTCCCAGGTCCTTATTTACTGCTAAATGAACAGATGCATGAAGATAAAAGAAACACTGCCTATTTTTTCTACCTCGTCCGGGATTCGAAGCCGGGCTCTTAGGATTACGACCCCCAAGCATTGTCCACTCAACCGCGAGGCCTCTCTACCGTGAATGTAAACGTCATACCTCTTACTACTTATCTTGAGGTTATCTTGAGATGATTTCGGGGCATTTTAGTGTCCCCGCGGCCCGGTCCTCGACCAGGCCTTCACCCCCAGGAAGCAGCCCGTGACAGCTGACTAACACCCAGGTACCTATTGTACTGCTAGGTAACAGGGGCATAGGGTGAAAGAAACTCTGCCCATTGTTTCTCGCTGGCGCCTGGGATCGAACCCAGGACCACAGGATCACAAGTCCAGCGTGCTGTCCGCTCGGCCGACCGGCTCCCTATCTCGGCCGACCGGCTCCCTACTTACTGACATCAGCACAGAGTTTGTGCAACAGTTGGCGGGGTCTCGCTTCACATGTTGAGCTGTATCAGAGCCTCCTGAGCCTCGTCTCCTGCCTCATATCTCACCCTGATGCTGTAAATGTGTCTTCCTCTCCTCCCAAAGCTGTATCAGAGCCTCCTGAGCCTCATCTCCTGCCTCATATCTCACCCTGATGCTGTAAATGTTTCTTCCTCTCCTCCCAGAGTCTATTCCACTCATTCACTACTGTTTTACTGAAGATCGGCTCTGTTTTGTTCCTCATTTGAAGCATCTCCTTCAGATTTATACATGTTGGCACTAGTTCAATACCTGTTGCCGCTAGTTCAATACCTGTTGGCACTAGTTCAATACCTGTTGCCGCTAGTTCAATACCTGTTGGCACTAGTTCAATACCTGTTGCCGCTAGTTCAATACCTGTTGGCACTAGTTCAATACCTGTTGGCACTAGTTCATGCCTGTTGGCACTAGTTCAATTGTTGGCACTAGTTCAATGCCTGTTGGCACTAGTTCAATACCTGTTGGCACTATTTCAATGCCTGTTGGCACTATTTCAATGCCTGTTGGCACTAGTTCAATACCTGTTGGCACTAGTTCAATACCTGTTGGCACTAGTTCAATACCTGTTGGCACTAGTTCAATACCTGCACTATTTCAATGCCTGTTGGCACTAGTTCAATACCTGTTGGCACTTTCAATGCCACTAGTTCAATACCTGTTGCCACTAGTTCAATACCTGTTGGCACTAGTTCAATACCTGTTGCCGCTAGTTCAATACCTGTTGGCACTTGTTCAATACCTGTTGGCACTAGTTTAGTACCTGTTGTCGCTAGTTCAATACCTGTTGGCACTAGTTCAATACCTGTTGGCACTAGTTCAATACCTGATGGCACTAGTTCAATACCTGTTGGCACTAGTTCAATATTAGTCAACAGGTGTCCGTGGTGTAGTGGTAAGACACACGCCTGGCGTTCCGCGAGTGCTTTGTCATGGGTTCGTATCTTGGCCGGGGAGGATTTACTGGGCGCAAATCCTTAAATGTAGCCTCTGTTTAACTCAACAGTAAAATGGGTACTTGGTTGTAACAACGATTCTTCGCGGTGGGGATCGTATTCCAGGGACCTGCCCGAAACGCTACGCATACAGGTATTTTTTTTAGATATATACAAGAATGTAACAACTCTTGTATATATCTAAAAAAAAATACCTGTTGGCACCAGTTCAATACCTGTTGGTACTAGTTCAGTGCCTGTTGGCACCTGCTCAATACCTGTTGGCACTAGTTCAATACCTGTTGGCGCTATTTAAATACCTGTTGGCACTAGTTCAGTTTCCATCCGTACTTTCTGGACTGTGTTTGTCCACCTTGTCTATATATCTGTTGTTTAACATAGTAGTCAAATTTGTTCAACTTTTTCTCTTATTCTGTATTATTTCTGTCCATGTGTATGTTCTGTGTCTTTCTGTCATTGTGTGTGTTCTGTGTTTTCTGTCCATGTGTGTGTTCTGTGTCTTTCTGTCCATGTGTGTGTTCTGTGTCTTTCTTGTCCATGCCATTATCGACCATGCTCAGTCTAGCGCCTGAGAATGGTCGATAATGAAGCTACTGTGTAGTTTAGTGGCTCCTGTGTCCTTTCATTCTGGCACATTGGCACTACATTGGCTGTCTTCCATTCCTTTGGCAACTCCCTCTTTTTCACTGATGAGTCGAAGAGTTACTGGGAGGCTGAAGTCCGCAGCTACATCTTTCAGTCTCCACAAATACCATTTGTTGTTTCAGTATGCTGGTGGGTGAGTGTTTATGAGTCATAAGGTACTTACAGTAACATGGTGAGTGAGTGTTTATGACTCACATGTTACTTACAGTAACGTGGTGGGTGAGTGTTTTGACTCACATGTTGCTTACAGTAACGTGGTGGGTGAGTGTTTATGACTCACATGTTGATACAGTAACGTGGTGGGTGAATGTTTATGACTCACATGTTGCTTACAGTAACGTGGTGGGTAAATGTTTATGACTCACATGTTGCTTACAGTAACGTGGTGGGTAAGTGTTTATGACTCACATGTTGCTTACAGTAACGTGGTGGGTGAGTGTTTGTCTCACATATTGCTTTCAGTAACGTGGGGTGTGAGTGTTTCCAGGGGTCAGGGATTAAATAATCTTGTACCTAAATTTTATTTACTTTACTTTTAGCGAACAGAGACCCCTACCACTTCCCTGATAAAATAAGATCAACTACTGCAACTGTACTGCTTCTGTCATCAATCAATAGGTAATGGACACTGGGGTGCATATAATGAGTTGAAAGATCACCCTGCAATCGTTGAATAATAGGAGAGAGGTTCAACGTCACCTTTACTTGGGGAACGGCTCCAATCTGGCCTATTGGTCATGAATACACACCCTGTCGAGCCGCCGTGACTCCCCCACACTCTCCTTATTTTAGTCTGATCTCCTAATTCCCTCTCAAGATTTTATTGTCCGCTGCCGACTGATCTGTAAACGTTTCTCTCTCTTCCTAGAAAACCTCACCAGGACAAGAACAAAAATCAATTGTCTATAGACAAACATTTATTACATGAAAATACAAATAATAAAGTAATAGAACAACATAGTATCATCGGATTCTACAAAACATAATCCCATTTATATAATATCAGTTCTTCATGAAATAAACTGAGCTAGGGTGCTGCTCATATTCCACCATCAGCCTCAGAAAAATACTAACTTTCTCCTCTTACACTGAGTCACTCATGCCATATGCAGTCAAGCACTCCCTTAAACATATCATGGTGTCCATACAACTCTGTTCTACGTCCTGAGGCCCACCACTAAGAACATCCGTTTATACTCCCACAGTATCTTCAATATTTTCTGCTACATGAAGTCTCACTCAACGCCTGTGAAGCTCCTACGTGTGGTTTCACAAATAAAACGTGTAGCTCCACTACACTCAATGTTCAACACTACCACTGGAGTTCTGCTCTACCCTTGAAGTTCACCTCCGCACTAAAACTTCCACCATGTAATCTTCACCAGACACGAAGCTCCTCAACAAACATCCTCCCACACAAACCTGTAATTCCATCACCATGCCATAATAACATGTTTTCCTAGATAAAACATAAATGATATATATATATATATATATATATATATATATATATATATATATATATATATATATATATATATATATATGTCGTACCTAGTAGCCAGAACGCACTTCTCAGCCTACTATGCAAGGCCCGATTTGCCTAATAGGCCAAGTTTTCATGAATTAATTGTTTTTCGACTACCTAACCTACCTAACCTAACCTAACCTAACTTTTTCGGCTACCTAACCTAACCTAAACTATAAAGATAGGTTAGGTTAGCTTAGGTAGGGTTGGTTAGGTTCGGTCATATATCTACGTTAATTTTAACTCCAATAAAAAAAATTGACCTCATACATAAGGAAATGGGTAGCTTTATCATTTCCTAAGAAAAAAAATATAGAAAATATATTAATTCAGGAAGACTTGGCTTATTAGGCAAATCTGGCCTTGCATAGTAGGCCAAAAAGTGAGTTCTGGCTACTAGGTACGACATATATATATACATATATATATATATATATATATATATATATATATATATATATATATATATATTTATATATATATATATATATATATATATATATATATATATATATATATATTATTTATATATATATATATATATATATATATATATATATATATATATATATATGTGTGTGTGTGTGTGTGTGTGTGTGTGTGTCGTACCTAGTAGCCAGAACGCACTTCTCAGCCTACTATGCAAGGCCCGATTTGCCTAATAAGCCAAGTTTTCATGAATTAATGTTTTTTCGATTACCTAACCTACCTAACCTAACCTAACCTATCTTTTCGGCTACCTAACCTAACCTGACTTATAAAGATAGGTTAGGTTAGGTTAGGTAGGGTTGGTTAGGTTCGGTCATATATCTACGTTAATTTTAACTCCAATAAAAAAAATTGACCTCATACATAATGAAGTGGGTAGCTTTATCATTTCATAAGAAAAAAATTTGAGAAAATATATTAATTCAGGAAAACTTGGCTTATTAGGCAAATCGGGCCTTGCATAGTAGGCTGAGAAGTGCGTTCTGGCTACTAGGTACGACATATGTATATATATATATGTTGCCCATCGCCTTGCCGCCCCCATCCTCACCGAACATAGGTGCATCTGCGGAACTGCGATGGCAGACCAATATGGTCGTCATGGTCTGGTAAGTCGTAATTCACAGGGTAAGATTGCAAGACATGAAGAAGTCAACGACATCATCAAGAGGAGCCTCGCCACAGCCCGCTGCCCGGCACAAAGAGAACCACACTTATCCAGACCTAATGACTCTCAGAAGCGCCCAGATGGGGTCACCTTGCTTCCTTGGAAGGATGGTAAGCAAGTGGTGTGGGACTACACGTGCGCTGCCACACTGGCCAGTACCTACCTCCACTACAGCACACGTGAAAGCGGTGGTGCTGCCTCTTTCAGGGAATCTCAGAAAATTATTAAATACAGAGGTCTGGCACACTGCTACAGCTTTGTTCCGATCGGCTCGGAGACCCTTGGTTCGTGGGGAAAATGTGCATTGAAGTTCCTAAAGGAATTGGGAGACAAATTGATTAGCGCTACAAAAGACCAGAAAGCAAAAAGTTTCCCCTCAGTGTTGCGATCCAGAGGGGAAATGCCTGTTGCGTCTTGGGCACTAGTCCAACTTCAGAGGAATTCGAAGAAGTGTTTGACTTGTAACAATGATCGAACCTGTCTGTGACATTCATCAATGTTTCCCATTGTCGTGTTTTTCAAGAGATCCATAACCTTTAAGCACCTTTTTGTATTCATTTTTGTATCAACCTATGCATATCTTGTAACCATCAAATACATAATAAAGCACAAAAAAAGGAAGGGGGTGGTAGGAGAAAAGCACACAGAAACTGTATTGGAGGGGATCTAAACATTCCCTTTAATGCGTTATGCGTGGTTTCCTCCGAGGCTATGGGTCCCCCTTCTTCCAGCCAGAGGTGGTACTCCCTTCTATATTTTATATATATATATATATATATATATATATATATATATATATATATATATATATATGTGTGTGTGTGTGTGTGTGTGTGTGTGTGTGTACTCACCTAGTTGTGCTTGCGGGGGTTGAGCTCTGGCTCTTTGGTCCCGCCTCTCAACCGTCAATCAACAGGTGTACAGTTTCCTGAGCCTAATGGGCTCTATCATATCTACATTTGAAACTGTGTATGGAGTCAGCCTCCACCACATCGCTTCCTAATGCATTCCATTTGTCAACCACTCTGACACTAAAAAAGTTCTTTCTAATATCTCTGTGGCTCATTTGGGCACTCAGCTTCCACCTGTGTCCCCTAGTGCGTGTGCCCCTTGTGTTAAACAGCCTGTCTTTATCAACCCTGTCGATTCCCCTGAGAATCTTGAATGTGGTGATCATGTCCCCCCTAACTCTTCTGTCTTCCAACGAAGTGAGGTTTAATTCCTGCAGTCGCTCCTCGTAGCTCATACCTCTCAGCTTGGGTACTAGTCTGGTGGCAAACCTTTGAACCTTTTCCAGTTTAGTCTTATGCTTGACTAGATAGGGACTCCATGCTGGAGCCGCATACTCCAGGATTGGTCTGACATATGTGGTATATAATGTTCTGAAAGATTCCTTACACAAGTTTCTAAAGGCCGTTCTTATGTTAGCCAACCTGGTATATGCTGCTGATGTTATCCTCTTGATATGAGCTTCAGGGGACAGGTCTGGCGTGATATCAACCCCCAGGTCTTCTCTCTCTCTGACTCTTGAAGTATTTCATCTCCCAAATGATACCTTGTATCTGGTCTCCTGCTTCCTACCCCTATCTTCATTACATTACATTTGCTTGGGTTAAACTCTAACAGCCATTTGTTCGACCATTCCTGCAGCTTGTCCAGGTCTTCT
>WNGS01167511.1:2834-16130 GCA_020271785.1 Procambarus virginalis | reverse complement strand
GGGCCTTTGTTTTATGTTCTAATTGGAATAACTTTGATCAAGAAATTAATTTTCTTGTGAATTTTTTTCAAACAATGGTTATCCTCTACATATGATTTATACTTTTATAAGGAATTTCGTAAATAAGAAGTTTCAGCCATCGTGTAGGATTGCTACAGTAGAAAGGGATTAAATATATTAAATTACCATTCTATGGCACGATTAGTTTTTCTGTAAGGAGTCGTTTGAGGAAAATGTTGCAGCATTGTTATCCTCAAGTAGACTTTAGATTTATCTTCGTCAACACTAATACCATAGGCTCTTATTTTAAATTTAAAGATAAAGTGCCTACCCCCCTGTGCTCTAGTGTCGTATATATGTATAATTGTTCCAGCTGTAATGCTGGATATATCGGGAGTTCCATTCGGAACTTTAAGATTAGGATACTTGAGCACCGGGGAGTTTCTTTTAGGACTGGATTACCATTGTCTAAACCAGCATTTTCGGAGATTAGAAACCATTGTTATGAGTTTAATCATTCTCTGCTGGAATCTGATTTTAAAATTTTGGACACTTGTATAAATGGCCAGTCAGATTTGAGAATAATGGAATCCTTATATATAAAGGAGCTGCGGCCTTTATTAAATAGCAACCTTTCGGCTGTTCAATTGTACACTGTGTAGTGCACAGTAGGCCCTGTAATTTGCTTTATAGTTCATTCTGGTAGTTTAATTTTATTATAATTTTGCTTTAGTCTACCATGTTTTTGCCTTTTCTTACTTATTTCGGGATTGACATTGTACATTATTATAATTTTTTATTTAGGATACATATACATTTTTTGTTATTTAATATTTGAGTTTTTATACGATTTTGAGTAGTATTTTATAATTGTCGCTTACTCTGTTTGTATTTTTATATACATTTTTTGTAGATTTGTAGTCATGATATGAATATTTGTTATAGTGTTTAGTATATATGTGGTAGCTATCAAGTCTCATTCCAGTTGATCACTTCACGTAAGTTTAATAGTATGGTTTGTTGTAGTAGTTATAAAATTCTTGTTGTAATTGAATGTTTTTTGAATTAGCTTTTATCTATGTGACAGTTAATAAGTTTTATTTGTATTGATCACTTTAAGTAAGCTTAAGTGTTTTGTTTTTTAATAATTTTCCTTTCTTTGATAGGCAGTCATATTCAGTATGAGTTCTTTGTTTTGCCTCTTATTTGATTGTGATTTCTATTTTCTTTTAGATCTGATGATGAATACAAGAAGTATTCGAAACGTTATGCATTTTAAAGTAAAGAATCTGAAACAAGATGTTCAGTATATCCTTGGTTTTCCTATTTATCTTAAAATATGTATATATATATATATATATATATATATATATATATATATATATATATATATATATATATATATATATATATATATATATATATATATATGTCGTACCTAGTAGCCAGAACGTACTTCTCAGCCTACTATGCAAGGCCCAATTTGCCTAATAAGCCAAGTTTTTATGAATTAATTATTTTTCGACTACCTAACCTACCTAACCTAACCTAACCTAACTTTTTCAGCTACCTAACTTAACCAAACCTATAAAGATAGGTTAGGTTAGGTTAGGTAGGGTTGGTTAGGTTCGGTCATATATCTATGTTAATTTTAACTCCAATAAAATAAATTGACCTCATACATAATGAAATGGGTAGCTTTATCATTTCATAAGAAAAAAATTAGATAAAATTTATTAATTCATGAAAACTTGGCTTATTAGGCAAATCAGGCCTTGCATAGTAGGCTGAGAAGTGCGTTCTGGCTACTAGGTACGACATATATATATATATATATATATATATATATATATATATATATATATATATATATATATATATATATATATATATATATATATATATATATATATATATAGAAGGGAGTACCACCTCTGGCTGGAAGAAGGGGGACCCATAGCCTCGGAGGAAACCACGCATAACGCATTAGAGGGAATGTTTAGATCCCCTCCAATACAGTTTCTGTGTGCTTTTCTCCTACCACCCCCTTCCTTTTTTTGTGCTTTATTATGTATTTGATGGTTACAAGATATGCATAGGTTGATACAAAAATGAATACAAAAAGGTGCTTAAAGGTTATGGATCTCTTGAAAAACACGACAATGGGAAACATTGATGAATGTCACAGACAGGTTCGATCATTGTTACAAGTCAAACACTTCTTCGAATTCCTCTGAAGTTGGACTAGTGCCCAAGACGCAACAGGCATTTCCCCTCTGGATCGCAACACTGAGGCGCTGGAACAAGAAACTTTTTGCTCTCTGGTCTTTTGTAGCGCTAATCAATTTGTCTCCCAATTCCTTTAGGAACTTCAATGCACATTTTCCCCACGAACCAAGGGTCTCCGAGCCGATCGGAACAAAGCTGTAGCAGTGTGCCAGACCTCTGTATTTAATAATTTTCTGAGATTCCCTGAAAGAAGCAGCACCACCGCTTTCACGTGTGCTGTAGTGGAGGTAGGTACTGGCCAGTGTGGCAGCGCACGTGTAGTCCCACACCACTTGCTTACCATCCTTCCAAGGAAGCAAGGTGACCCCATCTGGGCGCTTCTGAGGGTCGTTAGGTCTGGATAAGTGTGGTTCTCTTTGTGCCGAGCAGCGGGCTGTGGCGAGGCTCCTCTTGATGATGTCGTTGACTTCTTCATGTCTTGCAATCTTACCCTGTGATTTACGACATACCAGACCATGACGACCATATTGGTCTGCCATCGCAGTTCCGCAGATGCACCTATGTTCGGTGAGGATGGGGGCGGCAAGGCGAAGGGCAACTCCAATGCGGAGAGCGTCATGACTGAGGCGAGTTCCTAGGGCTGCATTGGGCACAGCAAATAAAAAATCCCCGGCGTGGGGTGCTGTTACCGCTAGGAGGCGGGCTTTGTTTTCAGCATCAGCGTTGTCAATCATTGCTGTGACAGTCTTTTCCATTATGGGCTATCCCAGTGGGCCTGCTTGTGGTCTTTTGGGACTTGTGGTCGGGGTTGAGGGTGTGCAATGGTGTCCCATTGTCTGGCTGCTTCGATGAACGTTTGATCATGAGTTCCCGCTGTCTCTCTCATACGCTCTGGTAGGATCTGCCCTACCAATTCGTTGGCTGCTGTACATGAAGATAAGAATGCTGGAAGTGCTACCTCAGTTGCCTTTCGTATGCCTATCCCCCCAAATCTCACTGGTAGTGTTGCTTGGTCCCACTGACTGTCATCTAAATCTAGGTTGAGCGCCTTTCTGAATATTGACCTGAGGAGCTCATCATATTGATTTAGAAGTGGGTTGCCAAAAGTGGGTGCACACCTTAAGAAGTATGTTAGCCTGGGCAAGGTAAGGCACTTTGTGAGAAGGTAGAGGGCATCATGGGAGTCCAAGTCCCCTATTCTCGCTTCCATCCTCTTTAGGTCTCTAAACTTTTCGTCAAGGACTGCAGCAATGGCATTGTGGCCCAGAGGTGCTCCAAGTAGTGTGCTGTCGGTGGGTTTAATGACTGAGGCTTCTGGTAAAACTGATTTCACTGCTCTAATAATTACCTCACCGGATGCAATAATTTCGCACTTGGAGGGGTTAAGAACGAGACCCATGGTCTCCCCCGTGTCTTCACCAGCTGCAGGTCTTCCAGAAGGGAGTCTTGTGTGCCTGCCAGAGTGCCATCATCCAGGAACCAGATGTTGAGCTCACTGGACAGTCTGGTTGTAATTTCTCGAACCGCTATGCAAAAGAGGAAGGGTGCAAGTGGGTCTCCCTGTTGAATTCCCTCTGCTGAGGTGACTTCATGTTTGCCAAACAGGAGGGTTGAGTCTTTGCTGTAGCCTGCTGACACAAACGGGAGAATGCTTGGGCAATGTTCCTGGACTGCAGTGAGGATTGCTTCCCTTTTGACCGAGTTGAAAGCGTTTTTAAAATCTAATTTTACTACTGCCTGGTCTTCAGTAAGAGAGCTAATGTAGGCTCGTGCAGCATGGGCCGCTGCTTCACAGCCTTGGGGGACTCCAAACCCCAGCTGGTTGGGTTGCAGCATGGTGGCTGCTTCCATTCGGATACTTCTGACAGCAGCCCTTGCAACTAGGCGGCGAAGGGTATTACCAACGGCAATGGGTCTGATCCCTCCCCCCTTCTTTTTCAGGGCACATAGGGATGCACCAAAGAAGAATGGTTTGATTTCATCAGGGATTAACCCGGCGAGGCAGTTGTTGACAAACGTTGTGATTTCTGTCAGGAGCGCTTCTGCAGCTGGACCAAGAGCAGGGTTCACCATTTCCTTCACATGTTGAGGTCTTACCCCTGTGTAGCCTCCTGAGGAGCCCGGGGAAATGAAACGATAGCTTTATAAACCTCTGACTCCCGGAGGACGAGAGGTTCCTGGTTAGGGGGGACCCTGACCTGCGGGGGAGGTCCACCTACGGCCCTGAGGGGTGTTTTTCTCTCAGTGCTTGGGCTGTGGTTTCATCCCTGGGCAAAATTTTGTCCTCACTTGTGATCAACCTGAGTGCCCCGACTGTATTGCCCTCTTCAATTTTCTTGCTGACTTGGGTACCTAATTTTCTGCTGTCGCTGATTGTCGTACTTGGTCTGCCTCGGCGGTGTTTGGTGTGTTTGGGGAGGCGGACTAGGTTGTCAGCCCTAGGAAAATCCCTAATTGCTTTATTGACGGATGAGGCCAGTGTCTTGCCTCCTCTCTGGTACACCTAAGCATGCATTGCCAAAAAGTAACAGATTGTGCCAGGCTTTGATGGTATCAGGTGCATCAAGGTTATTTGACCCTCTGTTGACTTTTCCGATGAGGTCCGTGTATTTCCCGGCAGCAAATGGGCGAGAGGCCTTTGGGATGTGGGTGAGTGTCCTGGTTGACGTTGCTTTAATTGCCTCTAGCAGGTCGTCTGTTGCAATGTAATCTGTTGCGATTTGTGCTGGTGCAACAGGCTCCTGAGTGCTGCCTCCTCCCACGGGAGGCCTCCCTGACCCAGGACAGTCACCATGCTGGCGTATGACTCTGGAGACTGAGTTGATGCTGATGTTGCTCCCACAAACACTGCAGGTGCCTCTCCTTTGATTGGCTTCGGGAGGGGTGAGCTGGCTGGCAGCGGCCTCTTCTGCCATCCCCTTAGGTAAAGTGACTGTCACCTTGCACTGGAGTATTTGTCTCTCCCTCCTGGCTGGGGGGGACGAGGTTGTCCCTATACCATGCGTCATGTCTGGGCAGATGTCTGGTGGGTGGGCTCGTGGAGGTGGTGTGTGGGGGTTGGGAGGCTGCGCTGGCCCGGCCTGGAAGGGGGCGGGGGAGGGGAAGACGCGTCCTCTTGATCGTGGGAGGTGGGGGCGGGGGAGCGGAAGATACTGCATCTCACTGCGGGGGGCGGGAGACACTACACAAGGAGTGGGGGAGCGGGAAACACTAAACTCACTGGGGAAGAGGGGGGAGGCACCAATCTCAGGGGGTGGGGGGGGAGGATTGGGATGGCACTTAACACTTGGATAATTTCCTTTTGTCACTAAACACTGGTGAATGTGCCCTGGCTCACTGGGTGTGGTGCACTCAACACGATACTCACAATGGTCCAGTCACCACAGGACTGGACTCAACTTATCTTTTTCAAGCACTTATTGGCACACTGGTGACCTCCTCTCTTGACCACACCACATGTGTCCTTCCATCCTTTCCTGGTGAGGGAGCCGTAGGGCGTGTGACGTGTGTGGGCTGACGGTGGCCGTGGGGTAGCGGTGGGGCGTAGGGTTGCGTGGGATGACGGTGTGCGTGGGGTGCCGGTGGGCATAGGGTAACGGTGGGCGTTGGGTGACGATGCGCGGGAGGTGGTGGTGGGCGTTGGTATAATAAATATAAATATATAGTTGGTATATAATAATATTTATTATAATATATATTATACTATATGCATATTATATTTATATATACTTTATATATATAAATATAATAAATATATATTATACTATATATTAAATATACTTCGAATAAATAAAATAAAATAGTCGGATGGGAATCTGTTCTCATGATAACTGACGTGTAAACTGTAAACTAAACACGTCGGGTAAACCGTCGGGTAAACCGTCATGGTAAATCGTCGGGTCGGGTAAATCGTCGGGTTGGGTAAATCGATGGGCAGGTAAACCGTCGATGAAATCGTCGGGTAAACCGTCGGGTAAATCGTCTGGTAAATCGTCTGGTAAATAGTCAGATAAAGCGTCGGGTAAAGCATCGGATAAAGCATCGGGTAAAGCGTTGGGTAAATCGTCTGGTAAATCGTCGGGTAAATCGTCGGGTAAAGCATCGGGTAAAGTGTAGGGAAAATCGTCTGGTAAAGCATCGGGTAAATCGTCGGGTAAACCGTCGGGTGAAGCGTCGATTAAATCGACGTGTATAGCGTCGGGTAAAGCGTCGGGTAAAGCGTCGGGTAAATCGTTGGATAAAATGTCGGGTAAATCGTCGGGTAAAGTGTTGGGTAAAGCATCGGGTAAAGCGTCGAATAAAGCGTCGGTTAAATCGTCATTGGACAACATTTTAAACAAAATTGTTCCTAGAACTCGAAACATTTTGTTTAAAATGAATAAGTTTAGATTCAGGAGGGAGCGGGGAAAATACTGGTTCGGTAAGAGGGCTGTGGATTTGTGGAACTAGTTACCATCTAACAAGGCAGAAGTACGATCCATTGATCATATCATGCGAGAAATATATATATATATATATATATATATATATATATATATATATATATATATATATATATATATATATATATATATATATATATATATATATATATATATATATATATATATATATATATATATATATATATATATATATATATATATATATATATATTGTGACGGTAAAGTAGTGGAGTATGGATGTTCGGCAGTCCTCCAATGGCAGGTGTCAATGCCTGGTCACATAACAAAAAAAAAAAAAGACTGCTTGCCTGATTGTCTGTGGTAAGGTAGGGGAAGACACACAAAACACAATGTATAAACAATGAAATTTTAATTACTCTAGAAAACAAATTTAAATAAAGACAATCCCTTGGCGAGGCACAGTGCAAAAATAACAAGTGAAAAACATATAACATAAAAATGATTAAGTGACTGGTTACGTTAACAAGAAGACAAAGATTAATATAAGTGGTGCTGAGAATATTAGCGCAAGCTAAGAACCTGTACTTGATACACGATGTATATCAGTTAGGTGTTCACAGCTACGAGCACGAGAATATTCTGAGGAGAATCTCTTGGTGCGACCTAGACGTCAACTTGGCTAGATGGCGTGCGTGGTGCGAGTGCAGGTGTGCTGATGGCGACATCAACCAATCAGGATGCAGGCAGGTAAAGACTGGTAGTTAGCTTGTTGAAGTGTCGCGCTGAGCCGGTGAGGAGTGAGGGGGGGGGTGCAGGTGGGGTATGCAGGTGTGTGTGGCTGCCTTGACAAACGTTTTGCTACTGCTGAACGTATCTTGAATGTAGCATTAAACGTGACTGCTGAAAGGAAGAGCAGCTCAATCTCTCTTGAAAGAGATTATCGTCACAACTCTCCTACGAAGCCTGCGGTTCCAGAAGAAGTCACGTTTTTGGGAGGTAGAGTGGTAGGTGGAGCTGCCTCTACCTCATGAACTCTGGAGAGGGCGTCTGATATGATGTAGTCAGACTCCTGGGTGTAGCAATCTCCAGGCTGAAATTCTGCAGCTAGCAAGCCCATCGTAGAAGTAGTCGATTGTTGAGTTGGGCTTGCTGCAGGAAGTGAAGAGGGTTGTGGTCCGTGTAGATGGTGGTAGACCGAGTACTTTGCAGGTATGGTGCAAAGTGCTGCCTGTTCAGGACGATGAGTAGCTCCTTTTTATCGTGCTGTACTTCCTGGTAGCTAGTAGGTAGAATCTCTTCGCCTCTTTGTTGCATCAGGTCACCCCCGATGCCGGTATCACTGGCGTCGACATGGAGGATGAAAGGCTTGGGGATATCTGGCGAGGCGAGAATAGTATTAGAACATGGTAAAGGAGCACTATTATTGTCCTGAAAGTAATTATGGATATCAGTTAGGATTTCCGAGTTGGAAAGCGCTGCCTCAGTGTCAGTGCTTTCGGGAGGAGAAGCAGGGAAGGTCTCACTGTGGCGGTATGGACCTGTAAAGGTTGAGTAGTTAATTAAGACAGTGGGAGGAGTACCATGATATAGCTTCAGTAGGTTGACGTGGCACAACTGGGTCTTCCGCCGCCTATCGGGAGTCTCGAAAACGTAGTTGTAGTTGTTTCTGCACTCCTTGACACGGTAGAGTCCTGAAAACCTGTTTTGCAAAGGAGAACCTGGGATAGGAAAGTAGGCAAGTACGAAGTCTCCCGGTTTAAATTTCCTTACTTGGCTGTGCTGGTCGTAATGAGTCTTCATCCTCTCTTGGGCTCTCAATAGGTTGTTTTTAGCAAAGGAATGCACCCTCTCGAGAATGTGTTATAGGTTTTGAAGAAACTGGGGCACATTCTGATGCTCACTGAAGGTGGCATAACGTAGAGAGTCCTTGAAGGCCTTGAGAGGAGTACGGCACTTACGTCCATAGAGCATCTCATAAGGAGATACTCCTAGTGACTCATTGGGAAGACTTCTGAAAATACACATGATGAGATCAAGTTGTTTATCCCAATCCTTAGAGGTCTCATTGCAAAACTTTTTTAGGAGTGCTTTAATAGTCTGATGACTACGCTCAAGAGAACCCTGTGAAGCAGGATGATAGGGCTGGACAGTACCTGTGTGATGTTGAACTCTTCCAGTGAAGAGATCTTTGAAGAGATCACTGGTGAAGTTGGTGCCACAGTCACTCTGAATCTCCCTTGGAAATCCATACTGGGTGAAGATCTTCAGCAAATTTTTCACCACAGTAGCAGCCGTAATGTTCTTTACTGGAACTGCTATGGGGAATCTGGTGGTAGGACACAGGATGGTTAGTATATAGGCGTTGCCGGAACTGGTCCGAGGTAAAGGACCAACACAGTCAATAATAAGTCTGTGGAAAGGTTCCGCAGGCACCTGGATGGGTGTCAGTGGTGCTCTGGGGATAGAGACGTTCGGTTTACCTGCCATCTGACATGTATGACACATTTTGACGTGTTGTTTGACATCATTAACCATACCTGGCCAGTAGTAGTCTTGTCGAATCCCATGGTAGGTCTTGTTAAAACCGTAGTGTGACAGTGCTCCGTGGGCCAGGTGTAGAATAGTGGGCCGCAGGCTGGTAGGAATCACTAGTTGTTCGACGTTGGCCCAATCGTCCTCCTCCTTCAGTTTACTGGGTCTGTATCTGCGGTAGAGCAACTCGTTCTCTAGGAAGAACCCAGGGATACTGTCAGATTGAGTCTCAGCCTGAAAGAATAATGGTGTCAAGGTAAGATCTTCCCTCTGTAACTTACGGAACTCCAAGGCGGTGAGATTTGGGGGTAGTTTCAAAGGGTCTTGAGGGACAGCGGTAGTAGTAGAGTCAGCTGGTTGCGGTCGTGCAGCTTGTGCACGGGTGGTCACCAAAACCGGAGGAGAAACTTCATCACTCTCTTGAACCTTTGCTGGAACATGCTCAAAAATCGGATTATCCATTCAGAGGTACACACCTGGGTTTGTCCTTGACGATCAGGTTGGTCGGTTGCAGGTCTTCTGCCAAGTCGTTGCCCAGGAGAAGTTGCACTCCAGGCATGGGAAAAGGCTTTTCCCTGACGGCGACTTGGACTTCACCGGTCACGAAGGGACAATCCAGGTGGACTCTGGCGAGAGGATAAGGAGTAGTAGCAGTGAGGTCAGTGATGAAGACAGTTTCTCCGGTGTAGGCGACACTGGGCACAGCTGATTTCAAGATTATTGATTGAAGAGCCGCTGTGTCCCTCAAGATCTTAAGTTTAAAACGTCCCTCAGAATCTGAACCGTTGGTAGTGATAGTTCCAGGATACAGATGTTTACTGAAGAGAGAAAGATCATTAACATGAACACCAACATTCATTACAGGCTTACCGGACTTAGGAGGAGTCTGTTTGGGTTTGGTGGATTCAGTATTACCTTTGTATTGAGACTTACCACATTTTTCTATGGTATGTCCATAGAGTCTACAATACTTACAGTACAATTGCGAGGTAGCTTGGTCTGTATTCACTTTCTCGTAACTGTACCAAGACTTCTTACTGGTAGGTGGTTCTGGTGTCAGCCGGTGGATGAGGCTGTAAGTGTCAGCCGACTTCGCACATTTCACTAGGTCGGTCTCTTCTTTATCTGCTAAATATAAACGGACAGGAGGAGGTACACGCCTCAAGAATTCTTCAACTAGCATGAGGTTGACGAGTTCTGCAAAGGTAGAGACATGTGCTGCTTCCAGCCATTTCATAAAATATCTCCGTTTGGTGTTGGCAAATTCTAAAAAGGTGGTGGTACTTGCCTTCGTGTAATCACAGAATTTTCGTCGGTAGCTTTCGGTGGAGAGAAGGTAGGCGTCCAACACTGCTTGCTTCAGGGTTTGGTAGTCATTCTCAGACGCCAAAGTACTGAGTGTGACTGCTGCTCTACCTGTAAGATGTACTCTGAGAAGGGTAGCCCATTGGTCGGCAGGCCAGCTAAGTTGATTAGCAAGGGTCTCAAAGGTTGTAAAAAAGACGTCAATCTCTGACTTTACGAACGGTGGCATTAACTTACTTGCATGGGAGACATTGAAACTTGGAGGAAGACTAGCTGCAGCTTGTTGGCGTTGAGCTTGGTGTGTGGTTTCCAACGTGAGTTCTTGTTGACGACATTCTATAGCCATAGCCGCTTGTTTCTTGTCATGCTCGTGCTGCATCTCCAGGTGACGTTGTTTTGCTTCAAGCTGTACTCGCTCACGCTCTTTGAATAGGGCCAACTCCCTATCACTTTCTTCTTTCCTCAGGGCGGCCTCACGTTCCTTGAGGTGGATTTCTTCTTTCTTGAGTTGTAGAGCTTCTTTTGCCAGGCCTGCCTCACGTTCCTGTCGTTCCTTGAGTAATGCAGCCGCTTCCTTTTGTTGTTGTATGGCGGCTTGCTGTTGCTGTAGGGCTGCTTGCTGTTGCTCCTTCTCGAGCTTTGCGAGCTCGATTTTGAGTTTCATTGCCGTCAGATCATGTTTATCTGAAATAGTGTAATGTTCGTGAGTGTCAGAGTCTATTATCCAGAGTCTTCATCTAAAAAGTGATCTAAGAGTAGGTTATGTATTTCATACTTGTTGGCTCCATGGGGAACATCTAGTTGATACTCATGTGCAAGAGCTTGTAATTCGATCCTCTTGGCATGACTTAAGTTCCCTATTTCACCTGCTGGATCTGAACGGAAAGCTTGGAGACGAAACATGGTGAAAATTTAGCAAATAAATGTAAAACGAATATACTGTGGTGATATGGTGAATGTCAGAAACAGGACAACGTGGCAACTGGTACCTATCCTGTGGAATCTTTAACAATTAATGTTAATTCAAGGTGGTAAATGATTAATAAATCAAGATCGCAGGAAATCTTGTACCTGGTACTCACTGTTGGAGAATAAGGGCAAGAAAATCCTACTAATTAGTGAAACTGAGTTTCTAAAACAAATGAAACATTTAATGGTTCCAAAAGTGAATTAGGTAGTCCAAGAATGTAGGCATACCTTGCCGAGTCTCTATAGGACATAAAGCAAGTTTTTCCCACTGAAATGAAATATGATACTTACAGAATTAGCGAACTTTGTGCTCTGAAAAAAGAAAGCTAATTCCCTACCTAAGTAAATATCATCATTTCTGACCGACGTGTAGGGGTGCGAGTGTCAACTGGTGACGAGAACTATTGCCGAGGTCCCAACTCGTCAATAAAGTCCGTGCTAGAGGAACTATGGCCCTCTTTATCCTCCTAGAGTCGGATTGCAGAAATTAGGTGCTATTGACCCGGAGACAGACCACAGTACCAGGGTACCAATATGATGATCTGCCGAAAATATGAGAAATATCCTAGGGACAAAAGGTGGTAAACACGGGTAATAACACGGAGGGAGAGACGACCAATTAAGAGTATGACTGAGGCCTACAGTCACCACGTAATCCAAAGTTGTCCACACTCACCATATGCTACTCCCGGAATGCACAATACACACAGCACCATATGAATAAGAAAATTGATTATTGAAAATAGTGAAAAGCAAGGGTATTAAAGCCAAGTACGCTTACCACAAATTACCAGTACCTGAGTGAAGCTCCTAGGACAGGCCCCCAAGTATATGTGACGGTAAAGTAGTGGAGTATGGATGTTCGGCAGTCCTCCAATGGCAGGTGTCAAAGCCTGGTCACATAACAAAAAAAAAAGAGACTGCTTGCCTGATTGTCTGTGGTAAGGTAGGGGAAGACACACAAAACACAAAGTATAAACAATGAAATTTTAATTACTCTAGAAAACAAATTTAAATAAAGACAATCCCTTGGCGAGGCATAGTGCAAAATAACAAGTGAAAAACATAACATAAAAATGATTAAGTGACTGGTTACGTTAACAAGAAGACAAAGATTAATATAAGTGGTGCTGGGAATATTAGCGCAAGCTAAGAACCTCTACTTGATACACAATGTATATCAGTTAGGTGTTCACAGCTACGAGCACGAGAATATTCTGAGGAGAATCTCTTGGTGCGACCTAGACGTCAACTTGGCTAGATGGCGTGCGTGGTGCGAGTGCAGGTGGGCTGATGGCGACATCAACCAATCAGGATGCAGGCAGGTGAAGACTGGTAGTTAGCTTGTTGAAGTGTCGCGCTGAGCCGGTGAGGAGTGAGGGGGGGGGGTGCAGGTGGGGTATGCAGGTGCGTGTGGCTGCCTTGACAAACGTTTTGCTACTGCTGAACGTATCTTGAATGTAGCATTAAACGTGACTGCTGAAGGGAAGAGCAGGCTCAATCTCTCTTGAAAGAGATTATCGTCACAATATATATATATATATATATATATATATAATAATATATATATATATATATATATATATATATATATATATATATTATATATATATATTATATATATATATATATTATTATCTATTATATATATATATATATATATATGCGTACCTAGTAGCCAGAACGCACTTCTCGGCCTACTATGCAAGGCCGATTTGCCTAATAAGCCAGTTTTCATGAATTAATTGTTTTTCGACTACCACCTACCTAACCTAACCAAACCTAACTTTCGGCTACCTTACCTAGCCTTACCTATAAAGATAGGTTAGTTTAGGTTAGGTAGGGTTGGCTAGGT
>WNGS01167505.1:19285-30382 GCA_020271785.1 Procambarus virginalis | reverse complement strand
ATTTTGATTTTGTGCGTTATGTGAAAAAATCTTTTAGGATTTTTCCTTATCTCTGGTATAGCTCTCTGTTCCAATTCATTTCCTCAGACTCATATGATCGCTTTCAACGTTTGTTCTATTTCTTCGATCTCCTGCTTAGGCTTATTTCCTTGCTTGTGATAGGTTGTGTCTGGCCGAAGCATTTTCCCGTATTTTCCTCCACCCCCCTCCTCCTCCTACGGCCATCCTCGCTACTTCCCTAACACTCCTCCCACGCCCTCCACCCCCCCTCCCACGGCCCTCCACCCCCCTCCCCACGCCCTCCACCCCCTCCCACGCCCTCCACCCCCCCTCCCACGCCCTCCACCCCCCTCCCACGCCTCACCCCCTCCACGCCCCTACCATCCACGCCCCTCCACCCCCCTCCCCCGCCCTCACCCCCCGCCCTCCACCCCCCTCCCCCACGCCCTCCACCCCCCTCCCACGCCCTCCACCCCCCCTCCCACGCCCTCCACCCCCTCCCACGCCTCCCCCCCCGCCCTGCCCTACGCCGCATCCACCCCCCTCCCCCGCCCTCCACCCCCCCTCCCACCGCCCCTCATCCCCCCTCCCACCGTCCCTCCTACCCCCCCTCCCCCCCCCTGCCACCCCCCTACTCCCGCCCTCCACCCACCCCAACTCCCACTGCCCTCCCACCCCCCCTACCCCGCCCTCCACCCCCCTCCCACGCCCTCCACCCCCTCCCACGCCTCCACCCCCCTCCCACGCCCCCTCCACCCCTCCCCGCCTCCCCCCCCCCTCCACGCCCTCCCCCCTCCCACGCCCTCCACCCCCCTCCCACGCCCTCCACCCCCACTCCCACGCCCTCCACCCCCCTCCCACGCCCTCCACCCCCCCTCCCACCGCCGCCACCCACCCTCTCCCACGCCCTCCACCCCCCTCCCCGCCCTCCACCCCCCTCCCCGCCCTCCACCCCCCCTCCCCCGCCCTCCACCCACCCTCCGACCCCAACCCCGCCCTCACCCCCGCCGCTCCACCCCCCCTCGCCCCGCCCGCCACCCCCCCTCCCCCGCCCTCCACCCCCCATCCCCCGCCCTCCACCCCCCTCCCACGACCCCACCCCCCCTCCCCACGCCCTCCACCCCCCTCCCCCGACCCTCCACCCCCTCCCACGCCCTCCAGCCCCCTCCCACGGCCTCCACCCCCCTCCCACGCCCTCCACCCACACCAACACAACCAAAAAACACCCCCACACCCTCCCACGCCCTCCACCCCCCTACCCCCCGCCATCACCCCCCTCCCCGCCCTCCACCCCCCCTCCCACGCCTCCACCCCCCCTTTCCCCCCTCCACCCCCCCTCCCCCCGCCCTCCACCACCCCCCACCCCTCCCTCCACCCCCCTCCCACGCCTCACCCACCCCTCCCGCCCTCCACCCCCCCTCCCACGCCCTCCACCCCCCTCCCACGCCCTCCACCCCCCTCCCAGCCTCTCCCCCCCTTCCCACGCCCTCCACCCCCCTCCCACGCCCTCCACACCCCCTCTCCACGCCCTCCACCCCCCTCCCCACGCCCTCCACCCCCTCCCACGCCCTCCACCCCCCCTCCCACGCCCCTCCACCCCTCCTACAATCCCCCCTCTCTGCAATCCCCATCCTTCACCCCGTCCCCCTCCCCCCCCCCCACCCAAGGCAACAGACCCAAAGTGCTCCCCTCCAAACTAAATATATAATTATACAGGATCATTGTATATAATTAGTTGCTTTGATTTCCCCTGTACAGTCTTGTCAAGCTGTTCTCACTTGGTGCACCTTTAGTGTTATTGACTAAAGCCTCAACACTGTGGAGTTTTAGTACCAATATAATACCGTTCATAGTTTAGATGTATATTACGTCAGCGTTTTGCCTCGCTTCCATGGCATCTATGTCATCAGCGCTCTCCTCCATAGGTCTCCCAACGTCAAGAAGTGTCGTACTAAAGTGCCCCTTATCCCAGCCTACCAGGACGACCCAAAACAAAACGGACAGTACGTCATTTTCATGACCCGCGTTCATTGTCTAGTACGACGATTTTTGCCTCGGTATATAGTAACGACTGCAGTAACTTGTGTACTAGAAGACAGTTGCCATTTGACTTGAACTGTATGTTTGGTTACCAGGCGCTACTTGATTTCATTGCTGCGGCACTACCCCGGCCCGGTGTAACTTTAACAGCTTTCTCTTACGATTCCAGGTTGTCCCTTTTTGAGTAACAGCCCTGTTCGTCA
Organism: Procambarus virginalis; assembly: GCA_020271785.1. Lineage (NCBI taxonomy): Eukaryota > Metazoa > Arthropoda > Malacostraca > Decapoda > Cambaridae > Procambarus > Procambarus virginalis. Next base: position 28,139 of record WNGS01167505.1, on the reverse strand, counting down.
TGTCCAGGCTGCTCAGGTATATTTTACCCCTTGTTATTACGGATTGGACCTTATATTCTTGAATTTGTATCTCGTCCTTCTAGTGAGTACATTTGGAGAGCTTTAGACACCCAATAATTTAGGTGTTTATCTCGTCTACTAGCGTGCCGTATATGTTCTCTGTATTCCTCTATTTAGCAATCACTCTGCTCTGAAGGGGGAGAGTGAGTATGTAGCAGTACTCAGACGGACAACACAAGTGACTTGAAGAGTACAACCATTGTGATGGGATCCTGGATTTGAAAGTTCTCGTAATCCATCCGATCATTTTCTGGCTGACGCAATATGCTTGGGAAATTCTTGCTTCGCATTGTATCTTACTTCTTAGCACAGTTTTGTGTGTGTAATGTTAGTGCTATCTGCCTATAATTGTTCGCCTGTGTTACATTTCCTCCTGTAGGGGAGTGGCGTTACCTCCTTTTTAGAATGTCGGGGATAACACCAATATTTAGGCTTCGGCTCTAGATAACGTTAGAGCCTTCGATTGTTTTAGATTTTTTACCATTCTTGATAAATATGAACTTCGAGGAATGAGAGTCTGGCGCCGAGTGCACGGTGTTGTCTCTGGCCCCTTCAAGGTGTAGGGGAGTTAGGGTGTCATCTGATATATGGTTATATTTGGTATCACAGTCATGAAGAATTTGGATTATTGATCTTCAGATGTGTTCAGAGGTGGACTGAAAACAGTAAAATGTACCTCGGTGTTTCACCATGTTGGCGCTGTGCTAACCTTCGCTAGGCTACGCTTGGCTAGGCTACGCTTGGCTAGGCTACGCTTGGCTAGGCTAGGCACGCTTGGCTAGGCTAGGCTACGCTTGGCTAGGCTAGGCTACGCTTGGCTAGGCTACGCTTGGCTAGGCTAGGCTACGCTTGGCTAGGCTAGGCTACGCTTGGCTAGGCTTGGCTAGGCTACGCTGCCCTATCTAGTATGCCCAATGATAGATGTAGTTTTTGTTTTAGATTTTGCATAGAAAAAGTATTTTAGATTCGTTTCTATTTCACTGATGGCCTGTTCCTCTGTTTGCCTCTCCCGAATATTATGCTTCTGGCTACTTTAGCTCAATCACTTTTATTCCTCTACACAGCCTTCCTGGACGTGCTTGAGACAGGATGGGGCGCTCGTGTTGCTGTGCGAGCTGTTTTCTTCGCCTGTAAGGGGACGCCGGACCCGTTCCAATTTGCTGTATTTCCTTAGTGGAAAGTGACCTGCATATATTTATGTACAGTGCATAAATATATGCAGGTCGTTGTGGCAGCCAGAGTGCAGCTGTGGAAGATTTACTAGATGTTCAGTGGTTAAAACTAGTCAAATGTCTTGAGTTTATCTTGAGATGATTTTGAGGCTTAGCGTCCCCGCGGCCCGGTCCTCGACCAGGCCTCCTTTTTGTTACACTGCCGCCAGGAAGCAGCCCCGTAGCAGCTGTCTAACTCCCAGGTACCTATTACTGTTAGGTGAACAGGGGGCATCCGGGTGTAAGAAGCATTGTAGCCATAGACAAACAACTGGGCACAGTCAGAGAACACTGTATAAACATCAGAGGTCCGCGGTTGTTCACGTCCTCCCAGCGAGCATAAGAAATATTGTCGGAACACCGTGGACATCTTCAAGAGGAAACTAGATTGTTTCCTCCAAGGAGTGCCGGACCAACCGGGCTGTGGTGGGTATGTGGGCCTGCGGGCCGCTCCAACCAACAGCCTGGTGGACCAAACTCTCACAAGTCGAGCCGGCCTCGGGCCGGGCTTGGGGAGTAGAAGAACTCCCAGAACCCCATCAAGCAGGTACGGGCTCACCATAGCCCGTGCTACTTGCCCCGCTCCTGTGCCAGGTGAGTTACGGGCTCACCATAGCCCGTGCACGCGCTGCCGTGCCAGGTAAGTTACGGGCTCACCATAGCCCGTGCGTGCTACTTGGAACTCGTTCCGAGTAGCTGAATCTATAAGAACAAGAACAGTTCAATACTCTCCCCTGTACCCGAGACCAGTGCGGCAGACAACTCCTCCTCCCTCTTCCCTCTAGGTCAGGGAAGGCATTACCAACTGTGAATAATAATGTCTACCCTCTCGGGGTTGCCTTACCTGGCGGTGACCTTACCTTGCGGTCATTCCGGGGCTCAACGTCTCTACGGCCCGGTCCCCGGCTAGGCCTCCTCGTTGGTAGACTGGACAACCAGGCTTTGGAAGCAGCTGCTCTCAGCCTGACTTATGAATCACAGCTGGTTGATTAAATATCCTTTGGAGGTGCTTATCAAGTTCTCTCTTGAACACTGCGAGGGATCGGCCAGTTATGGCCCTCATGTGTAGTAGAAGCGTGTTGAACAGTCTAGAAGAGTCATCCTTTGCAGATGATACAAAAATCAGCATGAAATTACCACTGCAGAAGACATTGAAAAACTACAAGCAGATATTAGTAAAGTTTTCGACTGAGCGGCAGAAAATAACACGATGTTTAACAGTGATAAATCCAGGTACTCAGGTACGGTAAAAATGAGAACCTTAAACATAATACAGGGTACAAAACACAATCAAATCTGCCCACAGTAGGAAAGCAATATGTCAAGGATTTGGAAATAATGATGTCTGATGATCTAACGTTTAGGGAGCATAACCAAGCAAATATTGCGACAGCCAGAAAAATGATAGGATGGATTAGGAGTAGAACTCCTAGAACCCCGTCCATAGATAGTAACATCTATTATACACTAGGTTATAACATCTGACCTGGCGTGCCCTAGCATGCCCTGGCGTGCCCTGGCGTGCCCTGGCGTGCCCTGCCGTGCCCTGGCGTGGCCTGCCGTGCCCTGGCGTGCCCTGCCGTGCCCTGGCGTGCCCTAGCGTACCCTGGCGTGCCCTGGCGTGCCCTGCCGTGCCCTGGCGTGCCCTAGCGTACCCTGCCGTGCCCTAGCGTACCCTGCCGTACCCTAGCGTACCCTGCCGTGCCCTAGCGTACCCTGCCGTACCCTAGCGTACCCTGCCGTGCCCTAGCGTACCCTAGCGTACCCTGCCGTGCTGACTGGCGTCTAGTGATTGTAATTAGAGGATACAATAAGGACAAAGGGTGGAGGTAATCAAGACAGGGAGGAAGGGTCGGGGAGGGTAGAGAGGGTGAAGGAAGGGGGGGGGGTGTCACCACCACCACCACCACACCTCACTATGCTCCCCGCTAAGGTAACCTCACTCACTGAGAGATGTAGGGTTGGTTAGGTTAGGAGGTGTAGTGTTGGAGACCCCGTCACCACCACACCTTCACCACTCTTCAGGAGGTGTAGTGTTGGAGACCCCGTCACCACCACACCTTCACCACTCTTCAGGAGGTGTAGTGTTGGAGACCCCGTCACAACCACACCTTCACCACTCTTCAGGAGGTGTAGTGTTGGAGACCCCGTCACCACCACCACCACACCTTCACCACTCTTCAGGTGGTGTAGTGTTGGAGACCCCGTCACCACCACCACCACACCTTCACCACTCTTCAGGTGGTGTAGTGTTTGAGACCCCGTCACCACCACCACCACACCTTCACCACTCTTCAGGAGGTGTAGTGTTGGAGACCCGTCACCACCACCACCACACCTTCACCACTCTTCAGGAGGTGTAGTGTGGAGACCGCGTTGTACTGGTGTGTAACAAGCCCCCCCACCTTTGTACTGGGGTAACAAGCTCCCCCCCACCTTGTACTGGGGTAAGAAGCTCCCCCCCCACCTTTGTACTAGGGTGTAGATCGGTGCAGGGGCAGATTATAACGATAGTTTCTGGGCTCTAACGGGTACAGTTTATGATAAGTTTAGGGTTACTGTAGAGTAGTTAGGGTGTTAGAGTTGAGGTGTGTCCTGGGTGTCCTCTGGTCAAGAGCTCTCTGTCCAATTGAAATCAGTAGTTAGTGTACCAGTGTACACGGTAGTTAGTGTACCAGTGTACACGGTAGTTAGTGTACCAGTGTACACGGTAGTTAGTGTACCAGTGTACACGGTAGTTAGTGCTACACACTACCAGTTGGGCAGGAAAGGCTGCACGAGTCCGGACCTTGGGAAGGTCCTTACGTCTTGTATTTTAGTGTGAGATTTGTCTATGTACCTTAGAGGTTAAACTCGAGCACAAGATCAGCTTGTACTCTACACTTAGCTCCTTAGAAGGGCGAGACCAATCGCCTGGACTTCAACCATGTTGACATCCTGATCCACCAGGTCGTTGAGTTCCTTGAATGCCAAGTGCACTATTAAGGTTAAGTCATGAGTTCTCACACCAAATTTAATTTGATGTGTGCAGCTATGGATCAGGTTCGCATCCAGGGGCAGACCTTCGTTATAAAGATCACATGACTTGTACGACATTGCAGAATATATGTGGGACAATAATATTGGGGATTGACATAGACAGTTCGTTATAACAACAACAATTTAGTCAACAAGAACCAAGTCTATTACAACAACAACAGTCTTGACCTTACGCTAATGTCCTTCCTGTGGCACATTAAAGACCGCTATTCAACAGCCACAGTGTAGCAAAGACTCCTGCCAAATGGCGCTCTTAAGTATAACAACAGACTCCATTATGTTGTCGCTTCGGCCTGAATAAATAGCTGAACAAACAATGTTTACTGAGGATGCAAATTGCAATAAAACCCTTGCAGCACTCTGCAATAAGTTTGATATTTTTTTCATTTTTACATGCGTGCATGCGTATAAATACAATAAAACGAAACAAATCACAAAAGCACAAAATACCGCCCTGAAGGCGGTTTTTACGTCGCTACGAGGGGCAGTCCGCCCCTCGTAGCGACGTAAAAACACCTTAAACACCTCCATCGTTAGTTTAACAATGAGCCTACGGGCAGTCACCAGCTCAACGCCATATATATCCCCCACAGGGACTCGCAGCATGTCACACACCACCAACCCCCCTCAGGATAGCCTGCCCAATCACCCTACGGGCAGTCACCAGCTCAACGCCATAAAGAAAAACACCTAAATTATTGGGATCGTCTCAAAGCTCTCCAAATGTACTCACTAGAAAGGAGACGAGAGAGATACCAAATAATATACATATGGAAGATACTGGAGGGCCAGGTCCCAAATCTACACAGTAAAATACAACGTACTGGAGTGAACGATATGGAAGAAATGCAGAATAGAACCAGTGAAGAGCAGAGGTGCCATAGGCACAATCAGAGAACACTGTATAAACATCAGAGGTCCGCGGTTGTTCAACATCCTCCCAGCAACTATAAGAAATATTGCCGGAACAACCGTGGACATCTTCAAGAGGAAACTGGATGTTTCTAAGAGAAGTTCTGGACCAACCAGGCTGTGGTGGGTATGTGGGCCTGCGGGCCGCTCCAAGCAACAGCCTAGTGGACCAAACTCTCACAAGTCAAGCCTGGCCTCGGGCCGGGCTTGGGGAGTAGAAGAACTCCAGAACCCCATCAACCAGGTATCAACCAGGTAAACAGAGCAAATGACGTTAACTCAATGACGTCACCCACGACCATCAGTCAAAATACCGTATGGTGTTAATTTCCCCTAATTAACTTGAGTGATTAATTAACTGTCCCACAGACAAGGAAATAATCTTAATTAACTTGGGCAATTATTAAACTGTTAAACGGACAGCTAATTTAACAGAACGCATTACCCTAACTCAATACTATTTCCCACGATAATCTCAACACTGTGAATTCACTTTGGTGACGTACTTACCGTTAATTAACTTGAGTGATCAATTATCTGTCCCACAGACAGGTAACTGATCCTGAATGAATTGTTAAACTCGATACCACTATCTACACAACAGTTCGCTCATCAAATCAAATGCGAATTATATGTGGAATCAATCAAATGACGTTAATTACCCCTAATTAGCTTGAGTAATTAATCATCATCCCACGAACAGATGACCAATCCAGAACGAATCATTACATTAACTCAACACAGCTGAGGAAGTAGGGGTAATTAATGCCAGTCGTCACCTTCTGGACGACTGGGTTAATTACCCCTAATTAACTTGAACAGTTAATTACCGTCAAGCTGACAGGTAAGTAATACTGAATGTTTGTTAACTCAGTCTGCCACCCTCTCGACAGCCCTCGTCAAACAGCATGAATCCCATAGTGATGCTAATTACCCCTAATAAATCACTGAATCCTTAATTGACCAATTAAAGATTGCACCAAGTCCTCTTTGCCCACGACAAGCAAACACAGTGCACGGTACACAATACACGGTACACAGGTACCACCACACAGTGCACGGTACACAGGTACCACCACACAGTGCACGGTACACAGGTACCACCACACAGTGCACGGTACACAGGTACCACCACACAGTACACGGTACACAGGTACCACCACACGGTACACAGGTACACCACACGGTACACAGGTACCACCACACGGTACACAGGTACCACCACACGGTACACATGTACCACCACACAGTGCACGGTACACAGGTACCACCACACAGTGCACAGTGCACGGTACACAGGTTATCTTGAGGTTATCTGGAGATGATTTCGGGGCTTTTTAGTGTCCCCGCGGCCCGGTCCTCGACCAGGCCTCCACCCCCAGGAAGCAGCCCGTGACAGCTGACTAACTCCCAGGTACCTATTTTACTGCTAGGTAACAGGGGCATAGGGTGAAAGAAACTCTGCCCATTGTTTCTCGCCGGCGCCCGGGATCAAACCCGGGACCACAGGATCCACAAGTCCAGCGTGATGTCCGCTCGGCCGACCGGCTCCATAGCCGGTCGGTACCTGTGTACCGACAGTACACAGGTACCACCACAGTGCACGGTACACAGGTACCACCACACAGTACACGGTACACAGGTACCACCACACAGTGCACGGTACATAGGTACCACCACACAGTGCACGGTACACAGGTACCACCACACAGTACACGGTACACAGGTACCACCACACAGTGCACGGTACACAGGTACCACCACACAGTGCACGGTTCACAGGTACCACCACACAGTGCACGGTACACAGGTACCACCACACAGTACACGGTACACAGGTACCACCACACAGTGCACGGTACACAGGTACCACCACAGTACACGGTACGCAGGTACCACCACACAGTACACGGTACACAGGTACCACCACACGGTACACAGGTACCACCGCACAGTACACGGTACACAGGTACCACACACACAGTACACGGTACCAGGTACCACCACACAGAGCACGGTACACAGTACCACCACACAGTACACGGTACACAGGTACCACCACACGGTACACATGTACCACCACACAGTGCACGGTACACAGGTATCACAGTGCACGGTACACAGGTACCAACACACGGTACACAGGTACCACCACACGGTACACAGGTACCACCACACGGTACACAGGTACCACCACACGGTACACAGGTACCACCACACGGTACACAGGTACTACCACACGGTACACAGGTACCACCACACGGTACACAGGTACCACCACACGGTACACAGGTACCACTACACGGTACACAGGTACCACTACACGGTACACAGGTACCACCACACGGTACACAGGTACCACCACACGGTACACAGGTACCACCACACAGTACACAGGTACCACCACGGTACACAGGTACCACCACAGTGCACGGTACACAGGTACCACCACAGTGCACGGTACACAGGTACCAACACGTGCACGGTACACAGGTACCACCACAGTACACAGGTACCACCACACAGTACACATGTACCACCACACAGTACACAGGTACCACCACACAGTACACAGGTACCACCACACAGTACACAGGTACCACCACACAGTACACAGGTACCACCACACAGTACACAGGTACCACCACACAGTAAAAGGTACCACCACACGGTACACAGGTACCACCACCGGTACACAGGTACCACCACACGGTACACAGGTACCACCACACGGTACACAGGTACCACCACACAGTACACAGGTACCACCACACAGTACACAGGTACCACCACACAGTACACAGGTACCACCACACAGTACACAGGTACCAACACACAGTACACAGGTACCACCACACAGTACACAGGTACCACCACACGGTACACAGGTACACCACACGGTACACAGGTACCACCACACAGTACACAGGTACCACCCACAGTACACAGGTACCACCACACAGTACACAGTTACCACCACCAGTACACAGGTACCACCACACAGTACACAGGTACCACCACACAGTACACAGGTACCACCACACGGTACACAGGTACCACCACACAGTACACAGGTACCACCACGCAGTACACAGGTACCACCACACGGTACACAGGTACCACCACACAGTACACAGGTACCACCACACGGTACACAGGTACCACCACACAGTACACAGGTACCACACACAGTACACAGGTACCACCACACAGTACACAGGTACCACCACACAGGATAATATAATATCATTGCCCAAAACACTTGCAGTACCCGGCAATAAGAACTATGTGGAATCACTTTGATGATAATTATTCTTAATTAACTTGAGTAAGTAATAACTGTCCCCCCTCAGCCCCAGACAGACAATTACGTCAGAACGAACAGCGTTAACCTCAACAACGCTGTCTCCCTCTCAATAGCTGGCGTTAATTACCCCTAATCAACTTGAGCAACCAATTTACTGTCCCACAGACAGGTAATTGGTTGGAATGAATTTCATTAACTTAACACTGCCACCCTCTCGACAGCTTTCATCAAAACACGTAACTTCCCTGGTGACGTTAATATTAACTTGTCGAATCCCTAATTAATCAATAAAAGATTACTGTGTAAAGGAGGAAATGTATATGTT
>WNGS01167505.1:5728-18285 GCA_020271785.1 Procambarus virginalis | reverse complement strand
TTACACTGTAGGTAGTGTTACACTGTAGGTAGTGTTACACTGTAGGTAGTGTTACACTGTAGGTAGTGTTACACTGTAGGTAGTGTTACACTGTAGGCAGTGTTACACTGTAGGCAGTGTTACACTGTAGGTAGTGTTACACTGTAGGTAGTGTTACACTGTAGGTAGTGTTACACTGTAGGTAGTGTTACTGTAGGTAGTGTTACACTGTAGGTAGTGTTACACTGTAGTGTTACACTGTAGGTAGTGTTACACTGTAGGCGTGTTACACTGTAGGCAGTGTTACACTGTAGTGTACACTGTAGGTAGTGTTACACTGTAGTAGGTTACACTGTAGGTAGTGTTACACTGTAGTGTTACACTGTAGGTAGTGTTACACTGTAGGTAGTGTTACACTGTAGGTAGTGTTACACTGTAGGCAGTGTTACACTGTAGGTAGTGTTACACTGTAGGTAGTGTTACACTGTAGGTAGTGTTACACTGTAGTGTGTACACTGTAGGTAGTGTTACACTGTAGGTAGTGTTACACTGTAGTGTTACACTGTAGGTAGTGTTACACTGTAGGTAGTGTTACACTGTAGTGTTACACTGTAGGCAGTGTTACACTGTAGTGTTACACTGTAGGTAGTGTTACACTGTAGGTAGTGTTACACTGTAGGTAGTGTTACACTGTAGTGTTACACTGTAGGTAGTGTTACACTGTAGGTAGTGTTACACTGTAGGTAGTGTTACACTGTAGTGTTACACTGTAGGCAGTGTTACACTGTAGGTAGTGTTACACTGTAGGCAGTGTTACACTGTAGTGTTACACTGTAGGTAGTGTTACACTGTAGGTAGTGTTACACTGTAGGTAGTGTTACACTGTAGTGTTACACTGTAGGCAGTGTTACACTGTAGTGTTACACTGTAGGCAGTGTTACACTGTAGTGTTACACTGTAGGTAGTGTTACACTGTAGGCAGTGTTACACTGTAGTGTTACACTGTAGGTAGTGTTACACTGTAGGTAGTGTTACACTGTAGGCAGTGTTACACTGTAGGCAGTGTTACACTGTAGGTAGTGTTACACTGTAGGTAGTGTTACACTGTAGGTAGTGTTACACTGTAGGCAGTGTTACACTGTAGGTAGTGTTACACTGTAGGTAGTGTTACACTGTAGGTAGTGTTACACTGTAGTGTTACACTGTAGGCAGTGTTACACTGTAGTGTTACACTGTAGGTAGTGTTACACTGTAGGCAGTGTTACACTGTAGTGTTACACTGTAGGTAGTGTTACACTGTAGGTAGTGTTACACTGTAGGCAGTGTTACACTGTAGGTAGTGTTACACTGTAGGCAGTGTTACACTGTAGGTAGTGTTACACTGTAGGCAGTGTTACACTGTAGGTAGTGTTACACTGTAGGTAGTGTTACACTGTAGGTAGTGTTACACTGTAGGTAGTGTTACACTGTAGGCAGTGTTACACTGTAGTGTTACACTGTAGGTAGTGTTACACTGTAGGTAGTGTTACACTGTAGGCAGTGTTACACTGTAGGTAGTGTTACACTGTAGGCAGTGTTACACTGTAGGTAGTGTTACACTGTAGGCAGTGTTACACTGTAGGTAGTGTTACACTGTAGGTAGTGTTACACTGTAGGTAGTGTTACACTGTAGGTAGTGTTACACTGTAGGCAGTGTTACACTGTAGTGTTACACTGTAGGTAGTGTTACACTGTAGGTAGTGTTACACTGTAGGCAGTGTTACACTGTAGGTAGTGTTACACTGTAGTGTTACACTGTAGGTAGTGTTACACTGTAGTGTTACACTGTAGGTAGTGTTACACTGTAGGTAGTGTTACACTGTAGGCAGTGTTACACTGTAGGTAGTGTTACACTGTAGGCAGTGTTACACTGTAGGTAGTGTTACACTGTAGGCAGTGTTACACTGTAGGCAGTGTTACACTGTAGTGTTACACTGTAGGCAGTGTTACACTGTAGGCAGTGTTACACTGTAGGCAGTGTTACACTGTAGGTAGTGTTACACTGTAGGTAGTGTTACACTGTAGGCAGTGTTACACTGTAGGTAGTGTTACACTGTAGGTAGTGTTACACTGTAGTGTTACACTGTAGGTAGTGTTGTACTGTAGGTAGTGTTACACTGTAGGTAGTGTTACACTGTAGGCAGTGTTACACTGTAGGTAGTGTTACACTGTAGGTAGTGTTACACTGTAGGCAGTGTTACACTGTAGGCAGTGTTACACTGTAGGTAGTGTTACACTGTAGGCAGTGTTACACTGTAGGTAGTGTTACACTGTAGGCAGTGTTACACTGTAGGTAGTGTTACACTGTAGGTAGTGTTACACTGTAGGTAGTGTTACACTGTAGTGTTACACTGTAGGTAGTGTTACACTGTAGGTAGTGTTACACTGTAGTGTTACACTGTAGGTAGTGTTACACTGTAGTGTTACACTGTAGGTAGTGTTACACTGTAGTGTTACACTGTAGGTAGTGTTACACTGTAGGTAGTGTTACACTGTAGGTAGTGTTACACTGTAGGCAGTGTTACACTGTAGTGTTACACTGTAGGTAGTGTTACACTGTAGGTAGTGTTACACTGTAGGTAGTGTTACACTGTAGGTAGTGTTACACTGTAGTGTTACACTGTAGGTAGTGTTACACTGTAGGTAGTGTTACACTGTAGGTAGTGTTACACTGTAGTGTTACACTGTAGGTAGTGTTACACTGTAGTGTTACACTGTAGGCAGTGTTACACTGTAGGTAGTGTTACACTGTAGGTAGTGTTACACTGTAGGTAGTGTTACACTGTAGGCAGTGTTACACTGTAGTGTTACACTGTAGGTAGTGTTACACTGTAGGTAGTGTTACACTGTAGGTAGTGTTACACTGTAGTGTTACACTGTAGGTAGTGTTACACTGTAGGTAGTGTTACACTGTAGGTAGTGTTACACTGTAGGTAGTGTTACACTGTAGGTAGTGTTACACTGTAGGTAGTGTTACACTGTAGGTAGTGTTACACTGTAGGTAGTGTTACACTGTAGTGTTACACTGTAGGTAGTGTTACACTGTAGGTAGTGTTACACTGTAGGTAGTGTTACACTGTAGGTAGTGTTACACTGTAGGTAGTGTTACACTGTAGGTAGTGTTACACTGTAGGCAGTGTTACACTGTAGGGTGTTACACTGTAGGTAGTGTTACACTGTAGGTAGTGTTACACTGTAGGTAGTGTTACACTGTAGGTAGTGTTACACTGTAGGTAGTGTTACACTGTAGGCAGTGTTACACTGTAGGTAGTGTTACACTGTAGGCAGTGTTACACTGTAGGTAGTGTTACACTGTAGGTAGTGTTACACTGTAGGTAGTGTTACACTGTAGGTAGTGTTACACTGTAGTGTTACACTGTAGGTAGTGTTACACTGTAGGTAGTGTTACACTGTAGGTAGTGTTACACTGTAGGTAGTGTTACACTGTAGGCAGTGTTACACTGTAGGTAGTGTTACACTGTAGGCAGTGTTACACTGTAGGTAGTGTTACACTGTAGGCAGTGTTACACTGTAGGCAGTGTTACACTGTAGGTAGTGTTACACTGTAGGTAGTGTTACACTGTAGGTAGTGTTACACTGTAGGCAGTGTTACACTGTAGGTAGTGTTACACTGTAGGTAGTGTTACACTGTAGGCAGTGTTACACTGTAGGCAGTGTTACACTGTAGGTAGTGTTACACTGTAGGTAGTGTTACACTGTAGGTAGTGTTACACTGTAGGCAGTGTTACACTGTAGTGTTACACTGTAGGTAGTGTTACACTGTAGGTAGTGTTACACTGTAGGCAGTGTTACACTGTAGGCAGTGTTACACTGTAGGTAGTGTTACACTGTAGGTAGTGTTACACTGTAGGCAGTGTTACACTGTAGGCAGTGTTACACTGTAGGTAGTGTTACACTGTAGGTAGTGTTACACTGTAGGTAGTGTTACACTGTAGGCAGTGTTACACTGTAGTGTTACACTGTAGGTAGTGTTACACTGTAGGTAGTGTTACACTGTAGGTAGTGTTACACTGTAGGTAGTGTTACACTGTAGGCAGTGTTACACTGTAGGTAGTGTTACACTGTAGGTAGTGTTACACTGTAGTGTTACACTGTAGGTAGTGTTACACTGTAGGTAGTGTTACACTGTAGGCAGTGTTACACTGTAGGTAGTGTTACACTGTAGGTAGTGTTACACTGTAGGTAGTGTTACACTGTAGGTAGTGTTACACTGTAGGCAGTGTTACACTGTAGTGTTACACTGTAGGTAGTGTTACACTGTAGGCAGTGTTACACTGTAGGTAGTGTTACACTGTAGGTAGTGTTACACTGTAGGCAGTGTTACACTGTAGGCAGTGTTACACTGTAGGTAGTGTTACACTGTAGGTAGTGTTACACTGTAGGTAGTGTTACACTGTAGGTAGTGTTACACTGTAGGTAGTGTTACACTGTAGGCAGTGTTACACTGTAGGTAGTGTTACACTGTAGTGTTACACTGTAGGCAGTGTTACACTGTAGGCAGTGTTACACTGTAGTGTTACACTGTAGGCAGTGTTACACTGTAGTGTTACACTGTAGGTAGTGTTACACTGTAGGCAGTGTTACACTGTAGGCAGTGTTACACTGTAGTGTTACACTGTAGGTAGTGTTACACTGTAGGCAGTGTTACACTGTAGGCAGTGTTACACTGTAGGCAGTGTTACACTGTAGTGTTACACTGTAGGTAGTGTTACACTGTAGGCAGTGTTACACTGTAGGTAGTGTTACACTGTAGGTAGTGTTACACTGTAGGTAGTGTTACACTGTAGTGTTACACTGTAGGCAGTGTTACACTGTAGGTAGTGTTACACTGTAGGTAGTGTTACACTGTAGGTAGTGTTACACTGTAGGCAGTGTTACACTGTAGGCCGTGTTACAGTGTAGGTAGTGTTACACTGTAGGTAGTGTTACACTGTAGGTAGTGTTACACTGTAGGTAGTGTTACACTGTAGGCAGTGTTACACTGTAGGCAGTGTTACACTGTAGGTCGTGTTACACTGTAGGCAGTGTTACACTGTAGGCAGTGTTACACTGTAGGCAGTGTTACACTGTAGGCAGTGTTACACTGTAGGCAGTGTTACACTGTAGGCAGTGTTACACTGTAGGCAGTGTTACACTAAAGTATCGCCTCTTTAAACTGATGAACGTGTAGCTTCCCTTTAATAAGTTTTCATGGTGGTTGGAGAGGCATGCAGTGTACCTCAGTGTAGTATGGGGGCCGGGCTCATACTGACCGTGTCAGTGTAGTATGGGGGCCTGGCTCATACTGACCGTGACAGTGTAGTATGGGTGCCTGGCTCATACTGACCGTGACAGTGTAGTATGGGGGCCTGGCTCATACTGACCGTGTCAGTGTAGTATGGGGGCCTGGCTCATACTGACCGTGTCAGTGTAGTATGGGTGCCTGGCTCATACTGACCGTGACAGTGTAGTATGGGGTCCTGGCTCATACTGACCGTGACAGTGTAGTATGGGGTCCTGGCTCATACTGACCGTGTCAGTGTAGTATGGGGGGCCGGGCTCATACTGACCGTGTCAGTGTAGTATGGGGGCCTGGCTCATACTGACCGTGTCAGTGTAGTATGGGGGGCCGGGCTCATACTGACCGTGTCAGTGTAGTATGGGGGCCTGGCTCATACTGACCGTGTCAGTGTAGTATGGGGGCCTGGCTCATATTGACCGTGTCAGTGTAGTATGGGGGCCTGGCTCATACTGACCGTGTCAGTGTAGTATGGGGGCCTGGCTCATGTTGACCTGGTTGATACCTGGTTGATGGGGTTCTGGGAGTTCTTCTACTCCCCAAGCCCGGCCCGAGGCCAGGCTTGACTTGTGAGAGTTTGGTCCACCAGGCTGTTGCTTGGAGCGGCTCGCAGGCCCACATACCCACCACAGCCCGGTTGGTCCAGCACTCCTTGGAGGAAACAATCCAGTTTCCTCTTGAAGATGTCCACGGTTGTTCCGGCAATATTTCTTATGCTCGCTGGGAGGACGTTGAACAACCGTGGACCTCTGATGTTTATACAGTGTTCTCTGATTGTGCCTATGGCACCTCTGCTCTTCACTGGTTCTATTCTGCATTTTCTTCCATATCGTTCACTCCAGTACGTTGTTATTTTACTGTGTTGATTTGGGACCTGGCCCTCCAGTATCTTCCAGGTGTATATTATTTGGTATCTCTCTCGTCTCCTTTCTAGTGAGTACATTTGGAGAGCTTTGAGACGATCCCAATAATTTAGGTGCTTTATCTCGTCTATGCGTGCGTATATGTTCTCTGTATTCCTTCTATTTCAGCAATCTCTCCTGTTCTGAAGGGGGAAGTGAGTACTGAGCAGTACTCAAAACGGGACAACAAAAGTGATTTGAAGAGTACAACCATTGTGATGGGATCTTTGGACTTGAAGGTTCTCGTAATCCATCCGATCATTTTTCTGGCTGACGCAATATTTGCTTGGTTATGCTCCCTAAACGTTAGGTCGTCAGATATCATTATTCCCAAATCCTTGACATGCTGTTTACCTACTATGGGCAGATTCGATTGTGTTTTGTACCCTGTATTATGTTTAAGGTCTTCATTTTTACCGTATCTGAGTACCTGGAATTTATCACCGTTAAACATCATGTTATTTTCTGCTGCCCAATCGAAAACTTTGTTAATGTCTGTTTATAGTTTTTCAATGTCTTCAGCAGAGGTAATTTTCATGCTGACTTTTGTATCATCTGCAAAGGACGACACGAAGCCGTGACTTGTATTTTTGTCTATATCAGATATGAGAATAAGGAACAGCAGTGGTGCAAGGACTGTACCCTGAGGTACAGAACTCTTAACTGCGCTTGGACTCTATTTTACTTGATTGACTGTTACTCTTTGTGTTCTGTTCGACAGGAAACCGAGAATCCAGCGTCCTACTTTACCAGTTATACCCATTGACCTCATTTTGTGTGCTATCACTCCATGGTCACATTGGTCGAATGATTTGCGAAATCTTTTTATATTCTTCAGTACATGATTTGCGAAATCTGTTTATATTCTTCAGTAAAAACTAATTGTCCGCCTCAAGTCTCGGCGCAGACAAACACACTGGTTGAAGTAAACTACATCACGAGGCTTATAATATACGGTTAGGTAAGTGTGGTATTGGGAAGCGTTTACCTCAGAGGGAGTGAGGGAGAGTGTAGGGGAGGGAGAGTGTAGGGGAGGGAGAGTGTAGGGGAGGAAGAGTGAAGGGGAGGGAGAGTGTAGGGAGGGAGAGTGTAGGAGGAGGAAGAGTGAAGGGGAGGGAGAGTGTAGGGGAGGGAGAGTGTAGGGGAGGGAGAGTGAAGGGGAGGAAGAGTGTAGGGGGAGGGGGAGTGTAGGGGAGGAGAGTGTAGGGGAGGGAGAGTGAAGGGGGAGGTAATGAAGGGGGAGGTAGTGAAGGGGGGGAGAGTGAAGGGGAGGGCGAGTGTAGGAGAGGTGTGTGATGCAGGTGGTGGTGGTGGAGCCTGTGCATCAGCCCAACACAAAACACATAACATGGCGGTGAGTGCCTCCCTGGCGGCCCCAGACACTGACTCTTCCAGGAGCATCCGCCACACCTGCCCCTCTTCCCACACCAGTACATCTCAGGCGTCGTGGGGCCAGCCTCCCTCATACTTACCATGCTACAACACCACCATTCTAAATTAACTCCCGAGCGTGGAGCGTGAGCCCGGCCCAACTCTTGCTTGATGGGTTCTGGGAGTTCTTGTACTCCCCAAGCCCGGCCCGAGGCCAGCTTGACTTGTGAGAGTTTGGTCCACTAGGCTGTTGCTTGGAGCGGCCCGCAGGCCCACATACCCACCACAGCCCGGTTGGTCCGGCACTCCTTGGAGGAAACAGTCTAGTTTTCTCTTGAAGATGTCCACGGTTGTTCCAGCAATATTTCTTATAGTCGCTGGGAGGACGTTGAACAACCGCGGACCTCTGATGTTTATACAGTGTTCTCTGATTGTGCCCATGGCACCTCTGCTCTTCACTGGTTCTATTCTGCATTTTCTTCCATGTCGTTCACTCCAGTACGTTGTTATTTTACTGTGTAGATTTGGTACTTGGCCCTCCAGTATTTTCCATGTGTATATTATTTGGTGTCTCTCGTCTTCTTTCTAGTGGCTTTTGGAGGGCTTTGAGACGATCCCAATAATTTAGGTGTTTTATCTCGTCTACGCGTGCCGTATATGTTCTCAGTATTCCCTCTATTTCAGCAATCTCTCCTGTTCTGAAGGGGAAAGTGAGTACTGAGCAGTACTCAAGACGGGACAACACAAGTGACGAAGAGTACAACCATTGTGATGTGATCCCTGGATTTGAAAGTTCTCGTAATCCATCCTATCATTTTTCTGGCTGTCGCAATATTTGCTTGGTTATGCTCCCTAAACGTTAGGTCGTCAGACATCATTATTCCCAAATCCTTGACATGCTGTTTTCCTACTATGGGCACATTTGATTGTGTTTTGTACCCTGTATTATGTTTAAGGTCCTCATTTTTACCGTATCTGAGTACCTGGAATTTATCACTGTTAAACATCATGTTATTTTCTGATGCCCAGTCGGAAACTTTATTAATATTAGCTTGAAGTTTTTCAATATGTTCAGCCGAGGTAATTTTCATACTGATTTTTGTGTCATCTGCAAAGGATGATACGAAGCTGTGACTTGTATTTTTGTCTATATCTGATATGAGAATAAGGAAAAGCAGCGGTACAAGGACTGTACCCTGAGGTACAGAGCTTTTAACTGCACTTGGACTAGATTTTATATGGTTGACCGTTACTCGCTGAGTCCTGTTTGACAGAAAACTGAGTATCCAGCGTCCTACTTTACCGGTTATTCCCATTGAGTTCATTTTGTATGCTATCACGCCATGGTCACATTTATCGAAAGCCTTTGCAAGTCCGTGTATATCACATCAGCATTCTGTTTTTCTTCTAATGCTTATGTCAGTTGCTTAATTTAGAACCTGTATTTGAGGTCGATCTCGAACCCATTGTTGATGTGACGACTTATATTGAATTTTGTAACTTGGTTAGCTAAATGAATTGTGGGGCTCAGTCCCTGAGCCCATTATGTGCCTCTGTAACCCTTTCCACTACCGCCCACGGGATGGGTATGGGGTGCATAATAAATGAACTAAAACTAAACTTCTAATGCCTCAGTGACTTTGTCGTAGTGCTCAAGTAGCTGTGAGAGGCACGATCTTCCCGCTCGAAATCCATGTTGGCCTGGGTTGTGAAGGTCATTGGTCTCCATGAAATTGGTGACCTGACTCCTAATCACTCTCTCAAATACTTTTATTATGTGCAACGTTAGTGGTGGAAGCCAGGGAGGCAGAGGGGGCCGGAGCTTGTCAGGGCAGTGGTTGGCTGGACCAAGGCCTACCTGGTTGATACCTGGTTGATGGGGTTCTGGGAGTTCTTCTACTCCCCAAGCCCGACCTTAGGCCAGGCTTGACTTGTGAGAGTTTGGTCCACCAGACTGTCCCTTGGAGCGGCCCGCAGGCCCACATACCCACCACAGCCCGGCTGGTCCGCCACTCCTTGAAGGAATAAATCTAGTTTCCTCTTGAAGATGTCCACGCTTTCGTCTAGAGCCAAACTTTTGAATTCATTGGCTCTAGACTTGGAGAGGCGGGGTTTATTGGGCCTAAGGAAATAGAATGGGTGCAGTTTCCTTGACTGGTTAGCTTGTGAGTAAAATTTGAGTTAGTGTTTTGGGGGTGTCTTGGGTCCGGTCCTCCCAGCGACCTGGAGAGCAGCCATTCAACATCTGTGGCCGGTGATTGCAGGAGAAGGTAAAGTGTGCTCGAGTACTCAGGTTCAATCAGTTTTTTCCCCACCATTGCCTCATAGGGCTGATTTCACTGTTTTACAGTATTTGACTGGGTGAGGAGGCCACTTATGAACGGTACTTTGCTTTTTGCTATTGTTTTTAGATCTTGTATGTTGGCCAAAATGAATGAATTCCCATATTGCATGTCACTTATGGTGGGCTTTGGTAGTTCTACCCCATCTGCCTGCTCTGTCGATCTCCATGCTCTGGAAACAAACCGAAACTGTCCCTATTTTCCGCTTGTTACAACTTGTAATAAAGGTGTTATATCTTGGCTTAACGTGTTTATGACGTATTAGAACGTTGTTACAACTTGCTTTATGGGTTGTAATAACTGGTTAGGTGTTAAAACTTGTTCGAACGTTGTTCCAACGTCGTAGTTTCGGTGTGTGTTTGGCGGGCATGCACCTTCGTGTGCAATTTTGTTAGTGGTTCGTCTAATTTTGGTGGTAGTGCGGGTGTTGTGTGGTGTAGTACCTGTGTGCTTGATGATGACTTGTATTCCAGTCTTGTGGATATCACCCTCCCCCCCTCTGTAATCCTGCAGTGGTTCCTGCATCTTTCTTATGTTCTATTCTGTTTCTGCCTGCCTCTAAATAAACTTGAGTACTATCATACTGGTGTTCTTGTCTATAACGCCGTGTACCTCTTATGTGGACTCCCGAGTGTGGAGCGTGCGCGGCCTGCCCAATTCCTGAGCATGGATCGTGTAACTGTCTCCCAGGACAGTAGTCCTGGGAGACAGGTTTTTGTTGTGTAACAACCTCTCTCACTCCTCTCCCCTTTCTCTCCCCTCTCTCCCACTTCTCTTCTCTCTCTCTCTTTAAATGTTATTACACTAGGACACACTGCCGGGGGGTGGGAGACCTTACCTGAACACATTACCGGGGGTGGGAGATGTGACCTGCGCACACTACCGGTGTGGGAGATGTGACCTGCACACACTACCGGTGGTGGGAGATGTGACCTGCGCACACTACCGGGGGTGGGAGATGTGACCTGCGCACACTACCGGTGGTGGGAGATGTGACCTGCGCACACTACCGGTGTGGGAGATGTGACCTGCGCACACTACCGGGTGGGAGATGTGACCTGCGCACACTACCGGGGTGGGAGATGTGACCTGCGCACACTACCGGTGGGAGATGTGACCTGCGCACCTACCGGGGTGGGAGATCTGCCCTCGGTAGTGTGACCTTCACCCTGGCTGGACAACCATGCTGCTGCACACTTACCTGTCAAAGAGAATGGTCAGATTAATCACCAAAGTAAACATAATAAACACATTAAATATTGCCATAAATATTGACTAAACAAACCACAAGACCCACAACTTTCATGTTTATACAACAAATGACTACAGATAATGCAGGCGAGGAGTCACAATAACGTGCTGAAGTATGTTGACCAGACCACACACTAGAAGGTGATTCTAGTGTGTGGGTTCTAGATTCCGTAATTCTCACACTACATGTCTTTTGTCGTCTAGGGACAGCCTACATCCAGACCAGTCAAGCGAAGTTACAGGAACCTCGGCGAGAGAAGATACAGCATTTAGCATGTTTTATTAGTGATGTGTAAGTCAGAGAGAGGAGGGCGGTACTTGAGTTAGTCAACGGTTTGGGCTGCTGTATCTACCCAGCCTCCCGCCCTGTGACGTCACGTCACCCCCAGGCGTCACGTGACCATATATCGCCTTGGGACTGTGGAGGCACCTCTCCTACCTTTGGCGAGCCCAGCTGTGATTGGTAATTCATGACACAGGGGATATGCAGCGTGCCCCACGCCTGCCGAGCCGCCAAGATTACCTCAAGTCGTGTTTTGTCTCCGTTGGACGTGTGTAAGGAAGGTCTGGGTGGCTGGCCGGCCACCCAGACCTCTGGCAACCGCGCGCTACCATCATTGTCTTCCAATCTGACTGGTTCCCTATCGTCTGCAGAAGCCAATTTACGGAATAGTGGGGAATCATTAATTGGAACCGGAGAATGGTGAGTCTCAGGCAAGTGATCTCACAGAGGATCAGGTCTCCTATAGATCAGTGGTTATCAGTCAACATAAGTAGTCATCAGCTTCTTACGACTACATTGATTGACGGTGGGGGAACAGGGAAGGCTTTCCAGTGATTGGAGAAAACCTTCTGTAGTAATTTATTGGTGATTACAGTCCACCGTTTTGGGACATTGAATTCCAACCTCACCGCGTCATAATTTCGTACACGCGTCCACACCTGGAACGTGAGCAGCCCGCTCGCGTAGTGTGAGGGTGGGTAGGAAACATGGCGAGCAGTGTAGACCGCCAGCCTCCACCGCCTCGAACATCTTCAAGAGAAAACTAGATTGTTTCCTTCAAGAGTGCCGGACCAACCGACGTGGTGGGGTATGTGGGCCTGCGGGCCGCTCCAAGCAACAGCCTGGTGGACCAAACTCTCACAAGAAGCCAAGCCTGGCCTCGGGCCGGGCTTGGGGATACAAGAACTTCCAGCACCCCATCAAGCAGTATCAAGCAAGCAGGAAGTTTGGGTTCTCTTCAGTACCTCAGCTTCAAGGGCATGCTGTGAGGGTGAGTGTTAATGGGAGACTAATGGGTTAACGTGAGTACTCATAATTATGTACAAGTGTTTTAAGTTTCAGAAACTGATTCGTAATCAGGCGTCCGGCTA
>WNGS01167504.1:0-14165 GCA_020271785.1 Procambarus virginalis | reverse complement strand
GGTTGTTCAGGCAGGTGGCTTGGTTGTTCAGGCAGGTGGCTTGTTGTTCAGGCAGGTGGCTTGGTTGTTCAGGCAGATGGCTTGGTTGTTCAGGCAGATGGCTTGGTTGTTCAGGCAGATGGCTTGGTTGTTCAGTCAGTGGCTGGTTGTTCAGGCAGATGGCTGGTTGTTCAGGCAGATGGCTTGGTTGTTCAGTCAGATGGCTTGGTTGTTCAGGCAGATGGCTTGGTTGTTCAGGCAGAGGCTTGGTTGTTCAGTCAGATGGCTTGGTTGTTCAGGCAGATGGCTTGGTTGTTCAGGCAGATGGCTTGGTTGTTCAGGCAGATGGCTTGGTTGTTCAGGCAGATGGCTTGGTTGTTCAGGCAGATGGCTTGGTTGTTCAGGCAGGTGGCTTGGTTGTTCAGGCAGGTGACTTGGTTGTTCAGGCAGGTGGCTTGGTTGTTCAGGCAGGTGGCTTGGTTGTTCAGGCAGGAGGCTTGGTTGTTCAGGCAGATGGCTTGGTTGTTCAGGCTGGTGACATGACACTTTTTCCCGAGTAGGCTGAATCAGCTGGGAACAGGTCCACACCAGACTTTCCCACAACAGTGTAAAACGCCCTTCCCCCTCCTGTTTCAGTTGTATATATACCCCTGTATGATAGGAGATAGATTGTTGTTGTTAAAGATTCGCTATCTGGAACAAGAAGTTCCAAGTAGCACGGGCTATGGTGAGCCCGTAGTGCCTTAGGAGATAGAGAGTGCTGGAGTGCCGGAGGGAGTGTGAAGCTGCAGGTCAGGGAGGCTGCAGGTCATCAGGCAAGCCTCAGGAGACAGTGAATCCACCAGACTGAGAGAGGCAGAGAGTGATCTTAAGGTAATGTGTGTGATTGATACGTTTCCATGTCTGGATCCCGTAACAATTGCCAGTGTTAGTGTACGGTTTTATAGTGGTGAATAGCATAATTTGTTCTAAATAAACTCATGTTAAACTTTCCGTCTGTGTCAATTATTGCATCCTCTTAACCTCTGGATATAGTGGTACTTAACGGTTTTGAAAGAAAACAGAAGATCAGCGTCGTACCGCGAGACATGGCAACACCGCCCAATTTTGAATTTAAAATTTAAAATGCCTGGAAACCTCACGTAACTGTCACTCCCTGACGCCAGCAAACACCATTTAGATCAATTTATATATAAGCTTAAATTTCAGCCTAAACGGGATTTTTTTTTAATTTTTCAATTTTTATTTTAGTAAAGATGAAGAGGAAAGGCTGAAAGAATTAGTTTGAAAATGGTGCATATTGTTGAGATTACGATAGCAGGCGGGCTGTTCACCTTGCTGACACCGTGTTATGATAGCAGGCGGGCTGTTCACCTTGCTGACACCGGGTTATGATAGCAGGCGGGCTGTTCACCTTGCTGACACCGGGTTATGATAGCAGGCGGGCTGTTCACCTTGCTGACACCGTGTTATGATAGCAGGCGGGCTGTTCGCCTTGCTGACACCGTGTTATGATAGCAGGCGGGCTGTTCGCCTTGCTAATACCGGGTTATGATAGCAGGTGGGCTGTTCACCTTGCTGACACCGGGTTATGATAGCAGGTGGGCTGTTCACCTTGCTGACACCGTGTTATGATAGCAGGCGGGCTGTTCGCCTTGCTGACACCGGGTTATGATAGCAGGTGGGCTATCATAACATGGTAATGATAGGCCAAATTATATCCTTCCATACACACAAACACCACAATACTCACTACACACAAACAACACAATACTCACTACACACAAACACCACAATACTCACTACACACAAACATCACAATACTCACTACACACAAACATCAATACTCACTACACACAAACATCACAATACTCACTACACACAAACATCACAATACTCACTACACACAAACATCACAATACTCACTACACACAAACATCAATACTCACTACACACAAACATCACAATACTCACTACACACAAACATCACAATACTCACTACACACAAACATCAATACTCACTACACATAAACATCACAATACTCACTACACACAAACACCACAATACTCACTACACACAAACATCAATACTCACTACACACAAACATCACAATACTCACTACACACAAACACCACAATACTCACTACACACAAACACCACAATACTCACTACACACAAACACCACAATACTCACTACACACAAACACCACAATACTCACTACACACAAACATCACAAGACTCACTACACACAAACACCACAATACTCACTACACACAAACACCACGATACTCACTACACACAAACATCACAATACTCACTACACACAAACATCACAATACTCACTACACACAAACATCACAATACTCACTACACACAAACATCACAAGACTCACTACACACAAACATCACAATACTCACTACACACAAACATCACAATACTCACTACACACAAACATCACAATACTCACTACACACAAACACCACAATACTCACTACACACAAACATCAATACTCACTACACACAAACATCACAATACTCACTACACACAAACACCACAATACTCACTACACACAAACATCAATACTCACTACACACAAACATCACAATACTCACTACACACAAACATCACAATACTCACTACACACAAACATCAATACTCACTACACACAAACATCACAATACTCACTACACACAAACACCACAATACTCACTACACACAAACATCAATACTCACTACACACAAACATCACAATACTCACTACACACAAACACCACAATACTCACTACACACAAACACCACAATACTCACTACACACAAACACCACAATACTCACTACACACAAACATCACAAGACTCACTACACACAAACACCACAATACTCACTACACACAAACACCACAATACTCACTACACACAAACATCACAATACTCACTACACACAAACATCACAATACTCACTACACACAAACATCACAATACTCACTACACACAAACATCACAAGACTCACTACACACAAACATCACAATACTCACTACACACAAACATCACAATACTCACTACACACAAACACCACAATACTCACTACACACAAACATCACAATACTCACTACACACAAACATCACAAGACTCACTACACACAAACATCACAATACTCACTACACACAAACATCACAATACTCACTACACACAAACACCACAATACTCACTACACACAAACATCACAAGACTCACTACTCACAAACATCACAATACTCACTACACACAAACATCACAATACTCACTACACACAAACATCACAAGGCTCACTACACACAAACACCACAATACTCACTACACACAAACATCACAATACTCACTACACACAAACATCACAATACTCACTACACACAAACATCACAAGACTCACTACACACAAACATCACAATACTCACTACACACAAACATCACAATACTCACTACACACAAACATCACAATACTCACTACACACAAACACCACAATACTCACTACACACAAACATCACAATACTCAAACTTTTCACACACACACACACACACACACACACACACACACACACACACACACACACACACACACACACACACACACAAGATGCATTAGGCAGTAATGTGGTGGAGGCTGACTCCATACACAGTTTCAAGTGTAGATATGATAGAGCCCAATAGGCTCAGGAACCTGTACACCAGTTGATTGACAGTTGAGAGGCGGGACCAAAGAGCCAGAGCTCAACCCTCGCAAGCACAACTTGGTGAGTACACACCCACACAGGTAGCTCTACCAGTCGCCTGAACCATCCAAGACCAAACGCCAAACATAACTATATTTTACCACATCACTGATATACAAACTGCCTCCCAAAAGATATACACATTTCCTGTGCCAAAATACCCTCCGGAAAGCCATATTTACATCTGGGCTAAAACTCTCCGTCTAGCAAAAAGTAATCCCAGACGCCCGCCTCGCCCGCAGGAACACAATGGTGGACTCTAGGAATAACGTGAACACACGTCCAAGCCAGAAGAAATTGTCTCATAAAATCAAGAAGTTCTTTAAGTCATTATGTTGCTGTTGTTGTATGGGCAGCCAAACCCCAGGAGACGAGCCCTCAGGGGAAGATATCCCATAGGACCTTCCAGTCTAAGGGGAAGATATCCCACGGGAGCCCCCAGTCGCAGGGGAAGATAGCCCATATGAGCCCCCAGTCTCAGGGGAAGATATCCTATGGGATCCCCCAGTCTCAGGGGAAGATATCCTATGGGATCCCCCAGTCTCAGGGGAAGATATACCACGGGAGACCACAGTCTTAGGGGAAGATGTCCCACAGGAGACCACAGTCTCCACTAACGATAGCTAGGACAGATTAACGACGGTGAATCATCAACAACAAATGATTAACATCTTCCAAACACAGGTCTACAATAGCCTCTCTCTCATGAGATTCGGATTCGTGGTTGATGTGAATAATCTCGCCGCCATAAAGGCAATAGAATTCATCAAAAGAACAATTTCGTCAATGGACAGGATACTAAAACCGTTCCTTGTTGTTGTGTTGTATGATAACGCCCGGGGCACTGTTCGGGTTATAGATGACGTCAATAGTTGTGACCTGATTGGCGAATACAACAGACACGCGAGTCAAGCCCCCAATCACAACCACGGTGAGCTCTACGAGTGGATTAATTGGATATATTACAACATGTTGGGTACACGCCAATCTGCCATGGCCACCGGACTCCACGATATCATATCATGGCTTAGCCTCTACGAGGGGGTGATGGTTATCATGACCAATGGGACTCAGATCCCGAGGGATGCTGTAGAGTACATCAGTTGTTACGGCGTGCACATCCCTACTCATGTGTTCAACTGTTCGAGTGATGTCCCCGTCGACTTGCCGGAAGATGTGACCCAGGCTTTGCAGGATGCCGAGAGTGTGGTGATAGGCTTGCATAGCGGACCAGAGATGCTGCTCACACTCCTTGCTGTGCTTGGTATACTTAACCCGTGATCATCTGTTGGTCAGTGGTGGTGGCTACATCACTCGTGGGTGGATGAGTGTGGGGTGGGTGGGTGTGTGTGGGTGTGTGTGTGTGTGTGTGTGTGTGTGTGTGTGTGTGTGTGTGTGTGTGGTGGTGTGTGTGTGTGTGTGTGTTGGGCAGAGGTGGTGGCTACATTACTCGTGGGTGGTAGTGGGTGGGTGGGTGGGTGGGTGGGTGGGTGTGTGTGTGTGTGGTGTGTGTGTGTGTGTGTGTCTGTGTGTGTGTGTGTGTGTGTTGGGCAGAGGTGGTGGCTACATTACTCGTGGGGGGTAGGGGGGTGGGTGTGTGTGGGCAGTGGTGGTGGGACATCACTCGTTGGTGGGGTGGTAGGTGGTGTGTGTGTGCGTGTGGGCTGAGGTGTGGGAGGTGTCCGGTGTGGGCTGAGGTGTGGGACGTGTCCGGTGTGGGCTGATGTGTGGGGTGTCCGGTGTGGGCTGAGGTGTGGAGGTGTCCGGTGTGGGCTGAGGTGTGGGAGGTGTCCGGTGTGGGCTGAGGTGTGGGGGGTGTCCGGTGTGGGCTGAGGTGTGGGGGGTGTCCGGTGTGGGCTGAGGTGTGGGAGTGTCCGGTGTGGGCTGAGGTGTGGGAGGTGTCCGGTGTGGGCTGAGGTGTGGGAGGTGTCCGGTGTGGGCTAAGGTGTGGGAGGTGTCCGGTGTGGGCTGAGGTGTGGGAGGTGTCCGGTGTGGGGTGAGGTGTGGGGGGTGTCCGGTGTGGGCTGAGGTGTGGGAGGTGTCCGGTGTGGGCTGAGGTGTGGGAGGTGTCCGGTGTGGGCTGAGGTGTGGGAGGTGTCCGGTGTGGGCTGAGGTGTGGGGGGTGTCCGGTGTGGGCTGAGGTGTGGGAGGTGTCCGGTGTGGGCTAAGGTGTGGGAGGTGTCCGGTGTGGGCTGAGGTGTGGGAGGTGTCCGGTGTGGGGTGAGGTGTGGGGGTGTCCGGTGTGGGCTGAGGTGTGGGAGGTGTCCGGTGTGGGCTAAGGTGTGGGAGGTGTCCGGTGTGGGCTGAGGTGTGGGAGGTGTCCGGTGTGGGTGAGGTGTGGGGGGTGTCCGGTGTGGGCTGAGGTGTGGGAGGTGTCCGGTGTGGGCTAAGGTGTGGGAGGTGTCCGGTGTGGGCTGAGGTGTGGGAGGTGTCCGGTGTGGGCTGAGGTGTGGGAGGTGTCCGGTGTGGGCTGAGTGTGGGGGGTGTCCGGTGGGGCTGAGGTGTGGGAGGTGTCCGGTGTGGGCTAAGGTGTGGAAGGTTTCCGGTGTGGGCTGAGGTGTGGGAGCTGTCCGGTGTGGGGTGGGTTGCGAGGTCCGCTGCTCTTGGGTCGTCCGTCTGGGTGGCGGCATTCGAAGTGGCCGTAATGGTCGCGTTAACAGCAGCGTGTGTTGCCGCCAGGAGTGTGTCAAAAAGCACCATGTTGGCTGGCCGTGGTACTTAGTAGCGTGTTGAGTGTAGCCACAAGTTTGTGGTTGTCAGTGCCAGCGATCCTCTCGACTAGTCGGACGAGAGCAGGTGGAGTGTTTGCGTTTGTGGCCGGCGGTGGAGACTGAGGCGCCTGTTCTGTGTTGTGGGAGGTTGCCCGAGGGAGAGGTGGGTTGTTGCGTCGTGTTTGCTGTGTTTGGCAGTGCAGGCAACTCCGTTGACTTTGTATTAAACGTCCTGGCTTGGCGTGTAGGATTGGGTCCTGGCGTCTGCCATCTTATTCATTTCCGCTTGTCTGACCTGGCCTTCTGTGAGATGGCGGTGTGGTCTTCCCCACAGTTGAGGCATTGTGGTGTGGTCTCCGTGCAGGTGTGGTAGTTGTGCTCCCTCGCGCATAAGCTGCCTCTGTCGGAGGTCTGCTGACATTTGTGGGTAAAGTGGTCATACTTGTAGCAGCGGTAACACTGGCGGAGCTGAGAGAAGTGTTCTCTCTGCACTAGGTCAGAGGTAATGGAGATGCCTTGGCATCTCAGTCCATTTTCTACCGCGAAGTGGCAGCAGCCGCCGTGGAGTGTCACCTTCAGAAGCGTCCCTCATCTTCATCGTTCCTTACGCACGTGTGCTGCGACTCCCGCCAGGGCCGCGTTGTCCTCGTTGATGCTCTTGACGAGTTCGTCCTTCCGGGATGTTGTGTGAGGTGTGAGTATCCTGGCCAAGATGGTCCGATAGACGGTACACGTCGTGGTGGGGTAAGGACCATGGCCTCTTCTCGCAGGCCAGCCAAGAGCCCTGCGGTGATGTGTAGAGGTGCTAGAGATGCTTTACCCAGCGGTGCTTTACTAGAGCATCTGTGCTGGTGAATAGGAGAGCAGCTCTCTCCACCAGTCCGGATGTCCACTGGGGCGACTGCTGAGAGATGTGATATTTTTCTGCAGTATCTTCTCGAAGTGTGACCTTGACGTTGTAGATCATGTTTGGCGGTTTGCACTGAAGGAGGAGGTTGTCTATGCCACCCCCTTGACCAGGGGGCACTGTGAGGTGTGTGTGTGTGTGTGTGTGTGTGGGTGTTGTGTGTGTGTGTGTGTTGTGTGTGTGTGTGGTGTGTGTGTGTGTGTGTGTGTGTGTGTGTGTGTGTGTCTGTCTGTCTGTCTGTCTCCTAGCTCGGCCCGAGCGAGAAAGGGCCCGCTCATTCTCGCTCCCCCCCCCTCCGAATGAGTGGAGGTAGGGGGGTAGACGAATGAGGGACGTGAGGTGAGTAGGTGAATGAAGGGAAGTGAGGGAGTAGATGAATGAGGTGATGCAGATTGCGCATAATGACAAAAAAAAACACAGCAATGCAAATTATATGAATTGAGGTGTGTGAGGAGCCAAGGGTTGTGAGGAATGAGTCGGTTGTGTTGTTCGAGTAAGTAGAGCATTATAAGGCTGGCTAGTGTATTAAATGAGGGCACACATTGTGAGGAAGACTTGCTAAGTGTGAGGGGAACCTCTTTTGGGAAGATGGCGCAATTAAGGCGTGACTGACCTCTTGTGGGGTCCTGTGGTGACTGACCTCTTGTGAGGTCCTCTGTGGTGACTGACCTCTTGTGAGGGTCCTCTGTGGTGACTGACCTCTTGTGAGGGTCCTCTGTGGTGACTGACCTCTTGTGAGGGTCCTCTGTGGTGACTGACCTCTTGTGGGGTCCTCTGTGGTGACTGACCTCTTGTGAGGGTCCTCTGTGGTGACTGACCTCTTGTGGGGTCCTCTGTGGTGACTGATCTCTTGTGAGGGTCCTCTGTGGTGACTGACCTCTTGTGGGGGTCCTCTGTGGTGACTGACCTCTTGTGGGGGTCCTCTGTGGTGACTGACCTCTTGTGATGGTCCTCTGTGGTGACTGACCTCTTGTGGGGGTCCTGTGATGACTGACCTCTTGTGGGGGTCCTCTGTGGTGACTGACCTCTTGTGGGGGTCCTCTGTGGTGACTGACCTCTTGTGAGGGTCCTCTGTGGTGACTGACCTCTTGTGAGGGTCCTCTGTGGTGGCTGACCTCTTGTGGGGGTCCTCTGTGGTGGCTGACCTCTTGTGAGGGTCCTCTGTGGTGACTGACCTCTTGTGAGGGTCCTCTGTGGTGACTGACCTCTTGTGAGGGTCCTCTGTGGTGGCTGACCTCTTGTGAGGGTCCTCTGTGGTGGCTGACCTCTTGTAAGGGTCCTCTGTGGTGACTGACCTCTTGTGAGGGTCCTCTGTGGTGACTGACCTCTTGTGAGGGTCCTCTGTGGTGGCTGACCTCTTGTGAGGGTCCTCTGTGGTGGCTGACCTCTTGTGGGGGTCCTCTGTGGTGGCTGACCTCTTGTGAGGGTCCTCTGTGGTGACTGACCTCTTGTGAGGGTCCTCTGTGGGGACTGACCTCTTGTGAGGGTCCTCTGTGGTGACTGACCTCTTGTGAGGGTCCTCTGTGGTGACTGACCTCTTGTGGGGGTCCTCTGTGATGACTGACCTCTTGTGAGGGTCCTCTGTGGTGACTGACCTCTTGTGAGGGTCCTCTGTGGTGGCTGACCTCTTGTGGGGGTCCTGTGGTGACTGACCTCTTGTGAGGGTCCTCTGTGGTGGCTGACCTCTTGTGGGGGTCCTGTCTAACTGACCTCTTGTGGGGGTCCTGTGGTGACTGACCTCTTGTGGGAGTCCTGTGTCGTAAACTACTGATGTCTTCATGACACTTGTAGAGCGTGCTCTATAGGCTGCTAGAGAGATCACTATACCATCAGATCACATAAGTTTGTTCCAATTTCAAGAGATTCTTGCTGGAAATAAATTATATATATTGCCTCTTTAAGTACATTCAAGTCGTGTAAGTTGTTGAACATTACGACATTCCAAGTTCAGCTCAAACTTGTCTGGCTTAATATAAACTTGGCCTCTCATAAAGTTAATATGAGCACTTAAGCTCTTAGCCAGTACCACTATATAGCATTGGAAGGGATTTGAGGAGGATATGAGGACGAGGAGCTGGGATATGAGGACAAGGAGCTGGGATATGAGGACAAGGAGCGGGATATGAGGACTAGGAGCTGGGATATGAGGTCGAGGAGCTGGGATATGAGGACAAGGAGCTGGGATATGAGGTCGAGGAGCTGGGATATGAGGACGAGGAGCTGGGATATGAGGACGAGGAGCTGGGATATGAGGACGAGGAGCTGGGATATGAGGACGAGGAGCTGGGATATGAGGTCAAGGAGCTGGGATATGAGGACAAGGAGCTGGGATATGAGGTCAAGGAGCTGGGATATGAGGTCGAGGAGCTGGGATATGAAGACGAAGGGAGAGAACGGTGCACAATCACGTGGACCATGGGGGATCGAACGCCGACCCTGCAAGAAGCGAAGCCGTCACTATACCGACCAGTACAAATTGTAACTCAGAGGCGGTCCAAGTTGTAACTCGGAGACGGTCCAAGTTGTAACTCGGAGACGGTCCAAGTTGTAACTCGGAGACGGTCCAAGTTGTAACTCGGAGACGGTCCAAGTTGTAACTCGGAGACGGTCCAAGTTGTAACTCGGAGACGGTCCAAGTTAACCTTGGAGTCTTCGTCTGGTAATTTTACCACCGTCGCTGTCAACACTTGTGCAGAATTTCTCCAAGTTTTTAATTTTCTCGAAAGTTAAGAATTTGGAGTCGAGCAAGAATGTGGGTTAATTTTGGCAAGGGTTAGCTGCGTAGCTGGTACGTGATTGTGGCCTCTAGTGTTAGCTGGTGCGTGATTGTGGCCTCTAGTGTTAGCTGGTGCGTGATTGTGGCCTCTAGTGTTAGATGGTGCGTGATTGTGGCCTCTAGTGTTAGATGGTGCGTGATTGTGGCCTCTAGTGTTAGCTGGTGCGTGATTGTGGCCCTCTAGTGTTAGATGGTGCGTGATTGTGGCCCTCTAGTGTTAGCTGGTGCGTGATTGTGGCCCTCTAGTGTTAGCTGGTACGTGATTGTGGCCCTTTAGTGTTAGCTGGTGCGTGATTGTGGCCCTCTAGTGTTAGCTGGTGCGTGATTGTGGCCCTCTAGTGTTAGCTGGTACGTGATTGTGGCCTTTAGTGTTAGCTGGTGCGTGATTGTGGCCTCTAGTGTTAGATAGTGCGTGATTGTGGCCCTCTAGTGTTAGATGGTGCGTGATTGTGGCCCTCTAGTGTTAGCTGGTGCGTGATTGTGGCCCTCTAGTGTTAGCTGGTACGTGATTGTGGCCCTCTAGTGTTAGCTGGTGCGTGATTGTGGCCTTTAGTGTTAGCTGGTGCGTGATTGTGGCCTCTAGTGTTAGATGGTGCGTGATTGTGGCCTCTAGTGTTAGCTGGTGCGTGATTGTGGCCTCTAGTGTTAGCTGGTGCGTGATTGTGGCCTCTAGTGTTAGCTGGTGCGTGATTGTGGCCTCTAGTGTTAGCTGGTGCGTGATTGTGGCCTCTAGTGTTAGCTGGTGCGTGATTGTGGCCTCTAGTGTTAGCTGGTGCGTGATTGTGGCCTCTAGTGTTAGCTGGTGCGTGATTGTGGCCTCTAGTGTTAGCTGGTGCGTGATTGTGGCCTCTAGTGTTAGCTGGTGCGTGATTGTGGCCCTCTAGTGTTAGCTGGTGCGTGATTGTGGCCCTCTAGTGTTAGCTGGTGCGTGATTGTGACCCTCTAGTGTTAGCTGGTGCGTGATTGTGGCCCTCTAGTGTTAGCTGGTGCGTGATTGTGACCCTCTAATGTTAGCTGGTGCGTGATTGTGGCCCTCTAGTGTTAGTTGGTGCGTGATTGTGGCCCTCTAGTGTTAGCTGGTGCGTGATTGTGGCCCTCTAGTGTTAGCTGGTGCGTGATTGTGGCCCTCTAGTGTAAGCTGGTGCGTGATTGTGGCCCTTTAATGTTAGCTGGTGCGTGATTGTGGCCTCTAGTGTTAGCTGGTGCGTGATTGTGGCCCTTTAATGTTAGCTGGTGCGTGATTGTGGCCTCTAGTGTTAGCTGGTGCGTGATTGTGGCCGTCTAGTGTTAGCTGGTGCGTGATTGTGGCCCTCTAGTGTTAGCTGGTGCGTGATTGTGGCCCTCTAGTGTTAGCTGGTGCGTGATTGTGGCCCTTTAATGTTAGCTGGTGCGTGATTGTGGCCTCTAGTGTTAGCTGGTGCGTGATTGTTGCCCTTTAATGTTAGCTGGTGCGTGATTGTGGCCTCTAGTGTTAGCTGGTGCGTGATTGTGGCCCTCTAGTGTTAGCTGGTGCGTGATTGTGGCCCTCTAGTGTTAGCTGGTGCGTGATTGTGGCCCTCTAGTGTTAGCTGGTGCGTGATTGTGGCCCTCTAGTGTTAGCTGGTGCGTGATTGTGGCCCTCTAGTGTTAGCTGGTGCGTGATTGTGGCCCTCTAGTGTTAGCTGGTGCGTGATTGTGGCCCTCTAGTGTTATCTGGTGCGTGATTGTGGCCCTCTAGTGTTAGCTGGTGCGTGATTGTGGCCCTCTAGTGTTAGCTGGTGCGTGATTGTGGCCCTCTAGTGTTAGCTGGTGCGTGATTGTGGCCCTCTAGTGTTAGCTGGTGCGTGATTGTGGCCCTCTAGTGTTAGCTGGTGCGTGATTGTGGCCCTCTAGTGTTAGCTGGTGCGTGATTGTGGCCCTCTAGTGTTAGCTGGTGCGTGATTGTGGCCTCTAATGCCATGTGACGTATCGGAAATTGAGGGGAAAATAAATAAATAATGAAGTAATATGCGTGAGGGTTTGGGGTGAGGGAGGTAGAGAGGGAGGAGTAAAGGAAGGAGTCTGGGAGTAGCGAGGAGTGGGGACAGGTGAAAGGGAGAGTTCGAGAAGAGGCGGAGGGACTGAGAACACGGGGAGGAGTAGAAAGTAGAAGGTAGTGTAGCGAGTTAATCTTATACTCGCTCCATTATCTCATTATCTTCATAGCATAACTAATTACAGAAGCTACAATCCTTTCCCCAATACTCTCCTCACCTTGTTGGAGGGAGCTGAGGTGTAATCACCATATAAGCAACGATATGATGAATAGAAGACCAGAGGACAGACGGGAAATATCTCCCGTCACGCAGGGTGCAGTTGCACCTCCACAGATCTCCAGTATCAGCTCTTGATACTGGTTATGGCTCAAAAGGGCCACCACTTACGGGCTATTCATGCCTGTGCCACCTTTTGGGTGGCTTAATCTTCATCTTCGAATAGAAGACAGTACAGTCTCCAGTCAAGAATGTAGTACTCGGCTTGGGCAGTTCTAGTCGACCCAAGACGCTACAGCTTCGACACAGAGCAGACAGCAGACTACGACCGCATCCAGCTACAACGCTCTCGCTCCCCGAGTTCAGACACTGGCAATTCCCAATCGAGCCGCCACGCTCTCCCGCATAGAGCTCCACGACTCCGGCCTCACTCAGCTCTCTGCTCTGCTCCAGGCTTCGTCTCAACGTCTACGACACTGCTGTATCCAGGACTACTAAATAAATATGGAACTCACTAAACACTGTGTATCTAATCAACCCAACAACGTAACATAAACGTACGTTACAGTAGAAAGGGCTGCCACCATCCATTCTAACTCAGTACATACAAGACAAGGAATGGAACTTGTTTGTATCACAAAATTATCAAAGATGTTGTGATATTCATCAAGTGTCTGAGCCTAAGTTGGGTAGACGGGGGGGTGACAGTTAGTCCCCCCGTCTGGTCGACAGCCTGGTCTTGGCTGCTGTTCAAATCGTCCAGCTCTCGAATGTACAGTTCATTGGGTATTTATGGGGGAACCTGGGAGCCAAACCCCCCCCCCCCCACTAAGTTGATAGCCGCAGGCCATCTACCTAACACGCCATAAACAGCGGCTTGTTTGATGGCCACAACCCAGCCAGCCGTCTGCAATTATCAGTTTTGCAGAAGCAAGGTCAATGGCCACGACCTGACCCCTGGTCACCTGTGGTCAGTCACTCTTCTATAGGTGTGATTTGTTAATTACTAAAGGCAGACACCTGGCGCCTTTTCCCCTTCCCCTACCTGTATCACCCCATTATTTCCCCCCCCTAGCCTCACCACCCCATTATTTCCCCTCCCCTAGCCTCACCACCCCATTATTTCCCCTCCCCTAGCCTTACCACCCCATTATTTCCCCTCCCCTAGCCTCACCACCCCATTATTCCCCTCCCCTAGCCTTACCACCCATTATTTCCCCTCCCCTAGCCTCACCACCCCATTATTTCCCCTCCCCTAGCCTCACCACCCCATTTCCCTCCCCTAGCCTCACCACCCCATTATTTCCCCTCCCATAGCCTCACCACCCCATTATTTCCCTCCCCTAGCCTCAACACCCATTATTTCCCCTCCCCTAGCCTCACCACCCCATTATTCCCCTCCCCTAGCCTCAACACCCCATTATTTCCCCCCCCTAGCCTCACCACCCCATTATTTCCCCTCCCCTAGCCTCACCACCCTATCATCCCCCATCCCCTAGCCTCCGTCCAGCCTCCTGCATCATTCTAACCCCCATTGGAACATCTTAAGAGATTCTGGAGGAAATTTTGCCAGTGGCTTCCGTGGAGGTCTTGGGGGCGGCCTGGGGGGCTGGAGGGAAGGAAGACTCCCATTGTAATGGGGCCGGGTAGGCAGCCCTCTGCTCGCTGATTGTAGAACCCATTTAGTCCTGGGTAAAGGGGCAGCGTGATCGTGATGGGGGATAACTCAGCATCTAATTAGTGAGGCTGCAGCAGCGGGAGTTATGTTCATGTGCCTTAGAGAGAGAGAGAGAGAGAGAGAAGAGAGA
>WNGS01167503.1:37999-81973 GCA_020271785.1 Procambarus virginalis | reverse complement strand
ATGGGAAAGTCGGTTACCAATGTCTTTCAGATGACGCAGAATGCCTCGCAACAAGACTCGAACAATCGCTTGTGTAATAATGGAGAAGATCGTGCAGCAGACCACAGTTACGCAAACAGTAAGAAACAAGAGGACAAAAACATGGATATAACACTAACAGTCTAGTAGTCACATCAGACCATCAAGATCAACAAAAGCAACTGCAGGAAGCAGTGGCGAATGAAGATCAACTGAATCTTGTAATACAAGAGACAAACATGAACAATCAATTCAGTCCGATTGACAGCGACACTGCTAGCGAAGTGGAGACTATGGATGTTGATCCCCCCCTCCCCGCTCGGCTCGTTGCTGCCGTGAGGGGGGCTTAGTGGGCGGCTTCCGGAGTGTGATGCTCCTTGGGACAGTCATCTGTTCTTTTCTGACCTTGTGCTCCTACTGCCGTCCTCTCCAATTTTGCCGAGCACCTTTTCCTTTTCCTTCTGTTTCGTTTTTCTCCCTCTCTTCTCCTATCTGCTTGTCGTTTACTGCCGACCTTTTGCTTGTTTTGGATCTTTCTTTGGACTTCTATTTTGACGCCCGGGTGCTTGAGGAGGCATACTCTTGCACCCGTAGAACTGTAGTACCCAACGTCGAGAGCGAGGGGAACCTTTTATTGTCAGTCCCCCTTTCATCGCTGAACCCGATCTCGACGGACTGACGGTTCTTAAGGTGGCGTTTGTGGGGCGTATACTCACGACGCACCCCTAGGGGGCCCCGGCATGATCGGCGATAGCTTCCTGTTGGGTGTCCTGCCTCTAATTGTGGCTCCATGGTGGGTATGGGGGCACATTCGTGGATGAATTCCTTTTTCCCGTATATATGTCATTGATTGTTTCTGTTGTACCCTCTCAGACTCGTGGGGTGGGCGACCAAGCCCCCGAGTCGGCCTGTATTGGAAGACCAGGCTCTGTAGCTCCTGCTGCGTTGGGCCCCGACCTTGCTCCTCCTTTGACCATCCTGACTTCTTCCCCCAGCTCCCCTCCCTCCTCTGTGGTTGGGTCGAGCCTCCAACCCCCGGTGGTGACCACTTCGTCCCCTGGTGCGGCTAAGTCTCTCGTTGTGACTACTGCGCCTTTTGTCCCCTCTCTCTCTGGAGGTTCTCAACGCCGTTCACGCCCCGGCCGCACTCGTTCGATTCCTTCCCATACTGATGCGTATCAGGCCTTGTTTGGTCCCGCTTCCTGGGCCAAATACTTTGATCTCCTCCCTCTTGATTCTGCGCCTCCTGACGATTTCTCCCTCCATCGGCATCTTGTTGATTACCTTCGTTACCTTCAACCCCACTCGTCTCGGTACACGTGTTGTTGCTGCTCCTTGTCAGGATGCAGCTTCCCGCTTGGCTGCCTTATCTTGCCTTGGCGAGATCCCTGTTCGGGTCTCCAAGAACGTTCGGATGAATGCCAGTGTTGGCACTATTCTCCTCCCGCCCCATGTTGCAACCGGTGTTCGGAATCTGCAGGATTGCCACGATGATATTCGGCATATCCTTGATGCTCAAGGCCATTCTGTCCTCCCGGTTGACTCGTTTACTCGTCCCCCTCGTGGTCGTCGCCGTCAACCCCTTCGTGTTGTGAAGATCACCTTTGATGGTAGGACCCTTCCATCCTCTGTCATTCTTGCTGGTGCCAGGTGCTCTGTCCAAGAGTATATTCCTTCTCCCCGGCTTTGTAACAAATGCTGGAGGTTTGGGCATGGTGCCATCCGCTGCTCTGAGACTCTCTCTCTGTCCTTTGTGTGGGGGTGAAGGTCACTCTAAGTCGGAGTGCACTTCTCCCCAAGCTCGCTGCCTCAACTGTGGTGAGGCCCATCCTACCTTCTCCCGTGCCTGTATCCATTACAAGCTTGAGGCAGCCGTCCTCAACTTGAAGCACCGGGAGCGTTTAACTTTTCCTGAGGCGAGGCACCAGGTTCGCCGGCTCCCGCCTTATGCTAATGTCTCTTACGCTCGCGTGTTGCGCTCTTCCTCTCCTCGTCCTTCCCTTCTTCCTCAGACTCACAACCGTTTCCGGGCCTTGGACCCTGATACGCCCACTGCCCCCTCCTCTGTTCCTTTGCGTTCTGTCCCGAAGGTCCCCCTCCTGGTCCTCTGTCTGGGGTTCCCCTTCTTTCTACCCGGTCTGTCGTGTCTCCTTCCTCGTCTCCCTCCGATCCTCCTTCCCTTTCTTTTCCTCCATCTATTGCCTCTCCCCGCCGCCTGTCGGTGCAGGCGGATGTCCATCGCTCTCCTAACGGCCGTCGTGTGTGCTCTCGTTCAGCTTCTCCTGTTGAGACACTGGAATCCGTTGCCCGGTATGTAGTTGCTGGGACACCGGTCTCTTTAAGTCAGAAGCGTAAGCCTGGCTCCTCTCCTTCCTCCTCCCCGGCGGGTAAGAAGGCTTCGCTTTCTTCCTCGACCCCTACTACTGGCTCTATTGCTCCTTTCCCTCCCATTTCAGTGGTTGCGCCCCCTGTTCCTGCTATGGAGGTTTCTTTGGCCCCTGCTTCCCTTTCGGTTGCTGCCCTTGCTGAGGTGCGCTCCCCTCTTTCTACTCCCCCTCTTCCTGCTGCTGTCCTTGACTGCTCCTCTCCGTTGTCTCCTCCTCTTCCTCCTCCGGACCCCGCCCACCCACCTCTGGTCTGTTCTCCCGCTTCCTTCCCTCCGTCTTTGCTCAGTTTACCCATGCCCCCTAACCCTGACTTTGCTGACCCTGATCCCGACCCTGATATTCTTTAACGTGCTGTATTGCTCTTTCGCCTTTGTTTCTTCTTTGTTTTCTGTTGTTGTCCTTTCTCTTCTCGTCGCTGTCTCTTCTTCAATGGAATGTTCGAGGTTATTACGCTAATTTCCTCGAACTCCAACTTCTAATTTCGCGGTTTTCGCCCCTTTGTGTCTGTCTCCAGGAGCCGATGCTTGGTGCTCGTCCTGGTCGTTTTCGTGGCTATTCCTTTCTCTCCCCTCCCCCAGCCGTTGCTGGGGCTCCTAATTCCTCTGCTCTCTTGATTCGCGCTGATGTTCCCTTTGTTCCTTTACTTTTTCCTTTGCCCCTCCATTGTTCTGCTGCTCGTATCTTTGTGGGGAAATGGTACACAGTTTGTTCCATTTATCTCCCCCCAAGTGTCCCGCTTTCTCTTCCTGATTTGAAACACCTCTTGGACTCCTTGCCGGAGCCTGTGCTCCTGCTGGGTGACTTCAATTGTCGTCACTCTCTTTGGGGTGACGTTCTGACAAATACCCGGGGTCGCCTTCTTGAGCCGTTTCTCCTCTCTTCTTCCCTGTCTCTTCTGAATTCTGGTGAGCCCACTCATTTGGACTCTCGGACTCGCACCCTTTCCTGTCTTGATCTTTCTCTCTGCTCTTCTTCTCTTTACTTAGATTTCACGTGGCAGGTTCTTGATGACCTCCATGGTAGTGATCATTTCCCTATCCTTGTTTCCTTTTTCTCTTTTCGCCCTTCCCTCTCTTTTCCTAGGTGGCAGTTTGCTAAAGCGGACTGGAACCTATTTACCCTCAGTGCTGCTCTCTCTGACCTCTCCCTTCTGCCTCTCCCTCGCGCTCTCCTCCTTTTTCATGACACTGTCTTCAACGCTGCCCTCCGCTCTGTTCCTCGCTCTTCCTCTCGGGGTCCACGGAAGTGTGTTCCCTGGTGGAATGCGGACTGTGCTCGGGCTGTCCGCTGTAAGCGTGCAGCCTGGAAGAGGCACCGCCGTCGGCAGACAACCGATTCTTTTCTTTTCTTTCGGAAAGCGAGTGCGGTGGCCCGTAGGGCCATCCGTACGGCTAAACGTGAATGTTGGACTTCTTATGTCTCCACAATTACGTCCGAAACTCCCCTGCCACAGATATGGAAGCGTGTCCGCAAGATAGCGGGTAAGTTCGTTCCCGATGTTTCCCCAGTCCTTCACCTCCGTGGTACTCTTGTGGCGGACCCGTTGCAGGTCGCTACCGAACTGGGTTCCCACTTTTCTTCTGTTAGCTCTGGTCTTCATCTTCCCCAATCTTTCCTTCTTCGTAAACCTGTTCTTGAGTCTCGTCCTTTAGATTTCTGCACTCATCTTCGACTTTCCTATAACGATCCCTTCTCTCTCTCTGAACTTCGTTCTGCCCTGGCCCTCTGCGGTTCTACGGCGGCGGGCTCCGATGGTATTCATTATGAGATGCTTCGCCATCTCCCTCCGTGCACGTCTCAGTATTTACTGAGTCTGTATAATCGGATCTGGGAGTCGTCGTCAGTCCCTGAGGACTGGCTCGATGCCGTTGTCCTCCCTGTTCGCAAACCAGGGTCTCTGGGTACTTCCCCTAAGGACTTTCGCCCTATTGCCCTCACAAGTTGTGTCTGCAAACTCTTTGAACGTATGGTTAACGTTCGTCTGATGTGGTTCCTGGAACACCATCACCTCCTCTCCCCTTCTCAATTTGGTTTCCGCAAGTGCCGCAGCACGACAGATGTCCTGGTGAACTTGGAGGTCTATATTCGTACTGCTTTTGCTGCGAAGACCTCCGTTGTTGCCGTCCTTTTTGACCTGGAAAAGGCTTACGACACCACTTGGCGTTATCATATTCTATCCCAGCTTCATTCTTTTGGCCTTCGTGGTCATCTCCCTCTCTTTCTCCGCAGCTTCCTCTCTCGTCGTTCCTTTCGGGTGCGCCTTGGTACCGCTCTCTCTGCCTCTTTTCAGCAATACGAAGGTGTGCCCCAGGGTAGTGTTCTGAGCACTACTCTTTTTCTGGTTGCCCTCAATGGTCTTCTTTCCTCTCTTCCTTCAGGTGTCTTCTCCGCTCTCTATGTTGATGATCTTACCCTTTGCTGTCAGGGTGATGATTCACCTCTCCTTCAGCGCCGGCTTCAACTTGCGATTGATGCCGTGTCGTCTTGGGCCACTGATCATGGCTTCAAGTTCTCTACTTCTAAGACTTGTGCCATGTCTTTTACTCGGAAACGGGTCGTTCTTCGTCCCTCTTTGTCACTTTATGGTCATCCCCTTGAGTACAAAGATTCCGCGAAGCTTTTGGGGTTATTCCTTGACACTCGTTTGTCTTGGTCTCCCCATATTTCTTACCTCCGTGTTGAGTGCTCTAAGGCCCTTACCCTCCTTCGAGTATTGTCCCATACTTCTTGGGGAGCGGATAGGCGCACTCTCCTTGCTTTGCATTCCTCTCTCGTCCTGTCTAAGCTCGATTATGGTTGCCCTGCTTACTCTTCTGCTTCTCCTTTTGCTCTTCGCCGTCTTGATGCTTTGCACCATACTGGGCTGCGCCTCAGTTCTGGTGCCTTTCGTTCGACTCCCGTCCTTAGCTTGTATGTTGACACTGGCTTCCTATCTCTCCAGGACCGCCGTGATCGCTACTGTCTTCGCTATCTTGCGCGGTCCTTGCAACATCCTTCCTCTCGCCTCTGTCGTGCTTTAACTTTTACCCCTCCTGCGGTTCCTGTTCCTCTTCACCACCTCCCTCTTTCTGTCCGGTTATCTCGCTTACAGGATTCTCTTTCCGTTCGTGTTTCTAATGTTTCTCCTCGTGTTGTTCCTTCTTTGCCCCCGTGGAGAGTCCCCCTTCCGCAGTTTTGTACGTCCTTGACCCGCGTCACTAAAGCTTTTACCCCTCCTACGGTTCTAAAACGCCTTTTCCTTGAGCACTTTTCTTCTCACTCCCGCTCCATTTCTGTCTTCACCGATGGGTCTAAGTCTACGGACGGTGTTGGCTACTGTTGTTTTTCCTGATCGCGCTTATGTGTCGCTTACCTCCGGAGACTAGCATCTTTACGGCGGAGCTTTATGCTATTCTCTATGCTCTTCGTCTCCTGCTTTCTCGTTGTCAGTCTTCTTTTGTGGTTGTTGTTGACTCTCGTAGTGCCCTCATGGCTCTCGGGTCCTTTAATCTGGCTCATCCAGTAGTTGTCGAGATCCAGCATTGGCTGTTTCTTGTTCACAGTAAGTTTAAGTCGGTTGAGTTTTGTTGGGTTCCCAGCCATATTGGTGTGTCTTTAAATGAGCGTGCGGATGCTGCCGCCAAGGAAGCTGTCCGCTCTTGTCCCATCTCTCGTAAAGGTATTCCTTATTCCGACTTTTACCCGGTTATCCATTCCTCCATCCTTACCCGTTGGCAGGCTTCTTGGTCGTTTGATACTGGTAACAAACTCCATACTCTTAAATGTTGTTTCCTCATGGCCATCCTCCTACCACCGTAACCGGCGGTGGGAAACTGCTCTGGTGAGGTTGCGTATTGGCCATACTCGCTTAACCCATGGTCACTTGATGGAGCGCCGCCCTGCTCCTTATTGTCCTAATTGCATTGTCCCTCTTACGGTCGTGAATGTCCTTCTTGAATGTCCTGACTTCCGGGACGAGCGTATGTCTTGCTTTCCGACCGCCCCTCACGGTCACTTGTCCCTCGATAGAATTCTTGGTGACTCGGATACTTTTGATATCGTTCCCCTTATGCGTTTTTGTTCTCGTATTGGCATCCTTGGTGATATTTAGCGCCCTCTGATTATTCCGCACATTTGATGGTGCTACATAGCCTTCCCGGTTTGGTGCCTTCTTTTGATAATTACTTACAATTACTATGGATGTTGATTCCGACGAGGAGTTCTACTAGGAAAAGCAACACTAACAGAAACCGTTATCTGTTCGTTACGAATTCTGCATTAGAACTATGTCTTGGACATAAAAAAAAAAACACTTCTGGAGGCTGCAATCGGTACAAAAGTCAGATATAATAGTTTTGCAAGAAACTGTCTTCCCAGCCACGAAATCCTTGAAATTAGCTGTATATCACCAATTATTATACCTCATGAACAGGGGAGACGAAGGGTTAATGATCCTCGGCAAGTAACACCATACCATGCAAGAAAATAGACTCGGTTTCGAGTGGTGATGAGTAGTGGTATTAGCAGTGACAGTGAATGTGGCTAATATTGAGCCATAATAAACCTCGTATAATAATGCCTAAAAGCCCCTTGATGTAAACTAGCAGAGGAAGTGCTTGAAATGGAAATGCATGATATAATTATTACCTGGGATTATAATGCTTATAATCAGGAGGTAGGTGTGACTGGGCCAGCCAATACAGATGAGCCATTTAGCTAAACTTCTGAGAGAATTACCTGAGATTGCACTTCTCCCCCTGCATATCCCTCCCCCCTCCCCAAGACAGACAGACAGACAGACACACACACACACACACACACACAACACACACACAGACAGACAGACAGACAGACAGACAGACAGACAGACAGACAGACAGACAGAGAGAGAGAGAGAGAGAGAGAGAGAGGGGGGGGGAGGGAGAAGAAGGAAGATGTCGGTAAATGACCAAGTGACAAGACTGAGGTAAACAGAAGGGGCATATACAGAAAGCGACAAGGAAATCTGCGAGGTACTGAATGCAAATTTCCATGGAGTGTTCACAACCGAGCCTGAGCAGCTCTCATTGTTAGAAGCGATTACCCTAAATGACAGACTATCAGACATAGAGGTGACAGCAGAGGAGGTAATGAAACAGTTGACAACACTGGATGCAAACAAAGCTGTTGGACAAGACAAAGTATCACTGTGGATACTTAAAGAGGCAGCGCAGGCTCTCAGTGTGCCTCTGGCAATGATCTTTAATGAGTCACTTATGTCGGGAGAATTGCCCAGTTGCTGGAAGGAGGCAAATGTCGTACCGATTTTCAAGAAAGGTGACAGGGAGGAGGCACTTCACTACAGACCCGTATCATTGACAAGCATCCCCTGCAAAATACTTGAAAGAATAATTAGGCTAAGACCTGTTGAGCACCTGGAGAGCATTGGGTTTGTAAACAAGCACCAACATGGTTTCTGGACAGGGAAATCATGCCTAACAAACCTTTTAGAATTCTATGATAAAGTAACAAGGATAAGGCAGGACAGAGAAGGCTGGGCAGACTGCATATTTCTTGACTGCCAAAAGGCCTTTGATACAGTACCGCACATGAGACTGCTATACAAACTTGAGAGGCAGGCAGGAGTAAGCGGAAAGGCCCTAGAATGGGTGAAGAACTACCTAACAGGAAGGAGCCAGAGAGTAATGGTAAGGGGCGAGAAGTCGGACTGGAGAACAGTAACAAGTGGAGTACCTCAAGGATCGGTGCTGGGACCAATCCTCTTTCTAATTT
The DNA here is from genome assembly GCA_020271785.1 of Procambarus virginalis. Lineage (NCBI taxonomy): Eukaryota > Metazoa > Arthropoda > Malacostraca > Decapoda > Cambaridae > Procambarus > Procambarus virginalis. Next base: position 73,817 of record WNGS01167503.1, on the reverse strand, counting down.
ACGTAAATGACATGTTTACAGGAGTGGAGTCATACATGTCAATGTTTGCGGATGACGCAAAATTAATGAGAAGAGTTGTGACAGACGAGGATTGTAGGATCCTCCAAGAGGACTAAAACAGGTTGCAGAGATGGTCAGGGAAATGGCTACTGGAGTTTAACACCAGTAAATGTAAAGTTCTGGAAATGGGATCAGGTGATAGGAGACCAAAGGGACAGTACACAATGAAGGGGAACAGCCTACCTGTAACGATTCGAGAAAGAGATCTGGGAGTGGATGTGACACCTAATCTAACTCCTGAGGCACATATAAATAGGATAACGACAGAAGCGTACTCTACACTGGCGAAAATTAGAACTTCATTCAAAAACCTAAATGAGGAGGCTTTTAGGGCGCTTTACACTGCATACGTGAGACCCGTCTTAGAGTATGCCGCGCCATCATGGAGCCCCCACCTGAAGAAACACATAAGGAAACTGGAGAAGGTTCAGAGGTTTGCGACGAGGCTTGTCGCAGAGTTACGAGGGAAGGGATATGAAGAGCGACTGAAGGAACTGAACCTTACGACACTAGAGAAAAGAAGGGAGAGAGGAGATATGATAGGGACATATAAAATACTCAGGGGAATTGACAAAGTGGAAATAGATGAAATGTTCACACGTAATAATAACAGAACGAGGGGACATGGGTGGAAACTGGAAACTCAGATGAGTCACAGAGATGTTAGGAAGTTTTCTTTTAGCGTGAGAGTAGTGGAAAAATGGAATGCACTTGGGGAACAGGTTGTGGAAGCAAATACTATTCGTACTTTTAAGACTAGGTATGATAGGGAAATGGGACAGGAGTCATTGCTGTAAACAACCGATAGCTGGAAAGGCGGGATCCAAGAGTCAATGCTCGATCCTGCAAGCACAAATAGGTAAGTACAAATAGGTAAGTACACACACACACACACACACACACACACACACACACACACACACACACACACACACACACACACACACACACACACACACACATACATACACACACATATATAGGAGCTTCTAAAGTTAATCGCAACTGCATTCAAGCATCAGGCGAAGTGTGAAGTAGACCCTGTGAGCACCAGTAGCCACTGTACTACTATCACTACATTAAACATAGAAATATCTCCTACACCACCCGCACAACCTACGTGGAATGTAATAAAGGCGAACTGCAATATATACCAGGACGAGCTTGAAAAATGGCATACTACACATTCGCCACCCAAGGATTCGGACAAGAGACCAATCTCCAGGAAGCCATTACAGCTGCTGAAACAGATATTCAATCATCCCAGGAAACACAAAACGAAAGAACTATTGGTTCTACAGTAATGAAGTTAAAGAACAAAACCCCAGAGTCAACTGAAAATATCTAGAGAAACTTCTCACCAGTAGGAAGAACTCTGCTATGAGCAGTGATATATGAAACTGACTAGTTTCTAAAGGGTTAAGAGGCAAGATGGTTTGATTGGTTTCACTCTAAATGAACATAGAAGTCTTTGGGAGATATGGGGACATTAAAACAACGATAGGTCGACCAACCTCGACGACATGAATGTATTTAACAATTGCAGGAGGCAGAATGACTTGCTGTCCAGTTTGCAGGAAGATCTTTATATCAGATCCTGCAATGGTCAGAAGGCAGAAAGGAAAAACAGGAAAGGTTGACGGCCATTCGAAAAAGCAGAGCTACAAATGACGAATGTGACACACAACTAAACAAGAACTAATCAGAGCAAAAAAAAAATCGCACACGCAGGTCCTGCTGGAGAACAAGAGATATTGCACGTTATCAATGCATCTTGGGAGCTCGGCAAAGAACCGACCTCTTGGAAGAAAGCAGACATTCCGATTACTAAACCGAAAGACCCTGGCAATTAGACCATATTCATTAACATAATGTATTAGTAAAATTGCAGAACTGATGGTTTTGGAGGCTACTGTGAAAAACTGCAGACCTGGCTAATAATATATTTGGTTTTACTAGAGGAGTAGGTACTGGAAACTGCATGGCAACATTACTAGGAACAGTCAACTCCGATTCGGTTATAGTGATCTTCCCTGATCTAGAAAAAGCATTCGAACTTGGAGGTCAACAAGTATTTTTACACGTTAATTATAAAAGGGTGTCTAGATAAAAATACCAGCATGGATTAAAGATTCTTAGTCACAGGTATGCCAGAGTAAAGCTGAAAGGCCAAGTGTCAGACTACACTTGTATGAGAATGGAACTGCACAAGGAGTCGTCCTCAGTTCTATTCTTTTTAACAACCTTATGGAAAACCTCGTTACTTGACATTTACAAGTTAAATTGCTAAGATATGCCGATGATATAGCAGTAGTCGTCACAGGTCCTTCACTTTTGAATAAAGCACAAGTGGCGCTAGATAAAGTAACATCTGAATGCATCATTTTGACAAAAAATCTGCACAGAAATCTAAGGCAATGAGACTAGGTGACCGCATTCCGGACAGGCTAAAAGACTCGAACCCCAGGTGTGGATGGAATCCATAGCAATCTTCAAGAAACTGGCAGAAGAACTATGCCTACCGCTGAAACTACTTTAAATAAAATCTCCGGACCAAGAGCTAGTCTAGAATGAAATTCGCAAATGTCACCCCTATTTTCAAAAAACGCAGAAAGAGCTCAGTATAAAACAACCAGCCGATTAGCATGACATCACACATCTGCATGCTCATGGAGAGAATCCTCAGGGAAGGAATCATTCACCATCTATCAGTGTACAATCTTGCATAATCGGCACAACATGGATTGTTAAAAACATATTATGCCTTACAAACTTTCTCATATTTTTGGAAACGGTAACCAGCTACTCAAATGCGTTTAGTGAATGTAGTATAAATGATTTTGTTAAAGGTTTTGATAAGGAACAACATGAAAGACTGGCAAGCAAATTGCAGGTCCAAAGAATAAATACTAAAATAGTAGAATGGATAAAACAATGGTTGAAGGAAAGTCAACAAAGAGTTTTCTAAATGTGCAAAGTGGAAACGAAACAATGGAGAAATGTGTAAGTGGGGTACGACAAGGGTCTATTTTAGGACCAACCCTTTTTGTCACGTACATCATTCACATGACAATATTACAAACCACATCATGAAATTTGCAGGTGACGCAAAGATATATGGTAGTGGGAAATGATATTGAAAGCCTTGCAAAGAGATCTACATGAACTCCACAAAGTCAGAAGACTAGCAACTGCTCTTTAATTTCGGCAAATGTAAGATCGTGCATGTGGGACAACAACCAAAGCCATGATTACCAAATTAATAGCATTACAACATATTGATGAAGAAAATGACCTTGTAGTCAAAATCCACAGCTCATTAAAAGTTTCACGACAGGTGGGTGCAGCAGTCAGAAAAGCTATCGAAACTTTCTGGATTATCAAGCGTACTTTTGACGATAAGGAAAACAGGGCAATGGTTAAAGTATATAAATCTCTGGTGTACTCCCATTTGGATTACTGTATGCAAGCATGGAGATCTCATTTTTAGAGGGACATAGCTGCTCTGTAGAAGGTGCAATTTTGGGCAACAGAAGTCAGTCCTAACACGTCCTCTTAAAATTACGTCGCTTTTCGCACGTTTGCCCATATGACCAAAAATGGACCGAATTTGAAATTAAATTGGCTCACGAAAGTGATGTACTGTCCCGTTTCCAGTTTTGAGTCGTCCTGCTTACACGATTAGGTTAGGAGAGGAAACTTTCAATTAACGTTTTCATGACGTTTCGAAACCTTAGATCTAACTGCCTTCCTAACCTACCAGAGGACCTTGAACTTGCTGCTTTGGTTAACAAAAATTCAAAGTTTTTCAATTATTTTTAATTTTCAAATAACGTCCATTTTCGGCGATACCGGCAAACTACCAAATTCAGACGAAAATCGTGAGAGGACAGGTTGCGCCAGTCATCTCTCATATCAGGAACGTTTGAAGGCCACAGGACTAACACTGCAAACCAAGCATTACAGGGCGGATCTCATTGAATCTTTAAAAAAACTGAACAAGTTAGAGGATGTCGATTCCGGATATTTTCTTCACACGGTCATACGTATCACAAACAAGGAGCAACGGTTTCAAGCTCAGCAAGCCACAATGTAGGACTGAGAACAGGTGATGCTTTTTCTCCCACAATTCACATTGACCTATGGAAACGCATACCCTCCGAAGCCGTAAATGCCAAAACCGTTCTAAAATATACGTGGAAAAGATCATAAGGCAAATGGTGGGGAGCTTCGACAAGCCGCCGGCTTCCTGATATAGTGCACTAAGTTAGTGGCCCAATGGTAAATCAGGCACCTTGTTAATTGAATACATTAACCTACAGTGGGTTACTCGATGCAAATAACTTGGAGTATGGTCCAATTTACGTTTTTTCATAAAGTCCCTGTTGAATATGGGAATACACTGTGTCTATGCTTCATGCCCAACTCTCCTAAACACGCGAGAGTAGTTATTCAACTATAGAACACTTTCCCACCAGGAGACTCGAACCCTAGCCAGCACAGAAGCCTTCCAGCCACCAGCATGACAGGTAACGTGTTAACCCACTACACCACACTCAGACCCTTAAAAGAAATGGTAATTTTGGGGCTACTACTCTCGCGTGTTTAGGCGAGTTGGGCATGAAGCATAGACACAGTGTATTCCCATATTCAACAGGGACTTGATGAAAAAAACGTAAATTTGACCCCTCACTAGCTCTGGTGCTCTTGGGAAGTGGTGATCTTTGGAGTGTTGAAATGCCCCAAAATTACCATTTCTTTTAAGGGTCTGAGTGTGGTGTAGTGGGGGTTAACGCGTACCTTTCATGCTGGTGGCTGGAAGGCTTCTGTGCTGGCTAGGGTTCGAGTCTCCTGGTGGGAAAGTGTTCTATAGTTGAATAACTACTCTCGCGTGTTTAGGCGAGTTGGGTGTATATTATATATATATATATATATATATATATATATATATATATATATATATATATATATATATATATATTATAATATGGGAAAGGAAGATGAATGTTTCGGGCTTTCAAAGCCGTTGTCAACACCAGACTTACTAGGAGAAACAAAAGGAGGGTACAGGTCAACAGCTGATTCCGACCACATATCCCCAGCTCAAGAACTACCCAGAAGCAGGTACAGATTAGCTTAGAATAATAGGATTAAGCAATCAGAACATATGGATGAAAGATTAAGAAAAAACCTCGCTGAACACAATGACTATAAAATTGAAACACAGTAACCCTTTCAGAGTTTTTTCTTAAAACTGTTGTGCAATATTATAACTTTAAGAAAGATCAAATTTGTACATACCAGTACTAACATTGATAAGATTTGGACACTGATTAAGGCAGACTCGATCAAATTCCGTTCCACGAAACCACCGCAATTAGTAATGCTTTTCGCTCGATCACACAAACTCGTGTGTAGATACAATGCACTATACGTTTGGGCAATTCTAATACTAGAAGCATGTTTGGACAACCGCAATTGTAAGGACTATCCTGTTTGTCCAAGGTACACAGAATCACAATCATTGCAGGGAATCGAATACACACAACCTGTTGTACTAGGGGAATTTTTTTATTAAATTGGACTTGATCGTACTATTAGTGAACACCATATTGATATTGTTTCTTAAAAACCGGGGAAAGTTTTTAAAGTCCAATCGCATAAGGTACCGCCAATGAATTTCTAATTTCTGGTTTCGCTTTGGGTACATGATTATAAAACGTACGCTTAGCTTGTCCGAACGAGCACTCTAAAAATACCTTATTGTAAACTCTTCCCAATTTCATATATTTTAACAATCTCATAAAAATAACTCAGGGCTGCATACTCTCAAAGCTCGCAGAAATATTCCTGAAAATACTACCTGGTTTAACCATACTATGATGATTCGAATAATAATAAACAAAAGAACCCACGTTGGTAGGTTTCCTATACACATGAAATTTAAACTTTCTATTGACTCTCTGAATCATAATGTCCAAAAACGGAGAGTACCATTCTCCTCATTCTCTCATGTGAATTATATTGAAGGTACCAAAAAATAAAGTTCCTTAAGAAAAACTGTTTGGTCTTGATCACACGGCCATAAGCACAAAATATCAACATACCTAAACCAAACTACATTAGCAGGGATAATCCTGGATAAGATTTTAGTTTCAAAGAACTCCATATACAAACTGCTCAAAACTGGGGAAAGGAGATTGTCCATCGCCAATCCAAATGTATGTATGAAAAATTTTCCATTAAAACTAAAGCAATTAACAAAAAAAGGCACCAAACTGGGAAGGCTATGTAGCACCATCAAATGTGCGGGATAATCAGAGGGCGCTAAATATCACCAAGGATCCCAATACGAGAACAAACGCACAAGGTGAATGATATCAAAAGTATCAGTCACCAAGAAAACGATCGAGAGAGAAGCGACCACAGGGGACGGTCGGAAAACAAGACACATGCTCGTCCCAGAAGTCAGGACATTCAACAAGGTTATGCACGACCGTAAGAGGGACAATACAATTAGGACAATAAGGAGCAGGGTGGCGCTCCATCAAGTGACCATGAGTTAAGCGAGTATGGCCAATACGCACCCTCGCCAGACCCGTTTCCCATCGCCGGTTACGGAGGTAGGAGGACGGCCACGAGGACACGCAACTTTTAGAGTACGTAGTTTGTTACCAGTAACAGACGACCAAGAAGCCTGCCAACGGGTAATGATGGAGGAATGGATAATCGGGTAAAAGTCGGAATAAGGAATACCGTTACGAGAGATGGGACAAGTGGACAGCTTCTCTGGCGGCAGCATCCGCACACTCATTTAAAGACACCAATATGGCTGGGAACCCAACAAAACTCAACAGACTTAAATTTACTGTGAACAAGAAACAGCCAATGCTGGATCTCGACAACCACTGGATGAACAGGATTAAAGGACCCGAGAGCCATGAGGGCACTAAGAGAGTCAACAACTACTACAAAGGAAGATTGACAACGAGAAAGCAGGAGACGAAGAGCATAGAGAATAGCATAAGGCTCCGCTGTGAAGATGCTAGTCTCCGGAGGTAAGCGACACATACAAGTGCGATCAGGAAAAAGAGTAACCAACACCGTCTGCAGACTTAGACCCATCGGTGAAGACTGAAACGGAGCGGGAGTGATTAGAAAAGTGCTCAAGGAAAAGGCGTTTTAGAACCGTAGGAGGGGTAAAAGCTTTAGTGATGAGGGTCAAAAGTGTACAAAACTGCGGAAGAGGGACTTCATGGGGGCAAAGAAGGAACACGAGCAGAAGTATTAGAAATACGAACGGAAAGAGAATCCTGTAAGTGAGATACCCAGAGAGAGGGAGGTGGTGAAGAGGAACAGGAATTGCAGGAGGGGTAAATTTTAAACCACAACAGAGGCGAGAGGAACGATGTTGCAAGGACTGCGCAAGATAGCGAAGACAGAAGCGATCACGGCGGTTCTGGAGAGATAAGAAGCCAGTGTCAACATACAAGCTAAGAACGGGAGTCGAACGAAAAGGCACAAGAACTGAGACGCAACCCTGTATGGTGCAAAGCATAAAGACGGCGAAGAGTAGGAGGAGAAGCAGATGAGTAAGCAGGGCAACCATAATCGAGCTTAGACAGGACGAAAGAGGAATGTAAAGCGAGGAGAGTGCGCCTATCCACTCCCCAAGAAGTATGGGACAATACCCGAAGGAGGGTAAGGGCCTTGGAGCACTCAACACGGTGGTAAGAGAGATGGGGCGCCCAAGACAAACGAGTGTCAAGGAATAACTCCAAAAGCTTCGCAGAATCTTTGTACTCGAGGGGATAACCATAAAGTGACAGAGGGACGAAGATTACCCATTTCCGAGTAAGTCATGACACGAGTCTTAGTAGCAGAGAACTTGAAACCATGGTCGTTGGCCCAAGACGATACGGCGTCAGTCGCAAGTTGAAGCCGGCGTTGAAGGAGAAGCGAATTATCACCCTGACAGCAAAGGGTAAGATCATCGACGTAGAGAGTGAAGACGCTTGAAGGAAGAGAGGAAAGAAGACCATTGAGGGCAACCAGAAAGAGTATTGCTCAGAACACTACCCTGGGGCACACCTTTGTATTGCTGAAAAGAGGCAGAGAGCAGTACCAAGCCTCACCAGAAAGGAACTACGAGAGGGGAAGCTGCGGAGAAAGAGAGGGTGACGACCACGAAGGCCAAAAGAATGAAGCTGGGATAGAATATGATACAGCCTAGTGGTGTCGTAAGCCTTTTCCAGGTAAAAAAGGACGGCAACAACGGAGGTCTTCGCAGCAAAAACAGTACGAATATAGACCTCCAAGTTCACCAGGACATCTGTTGTGCTGCAGCACTTGCGGAAACCAAATTGAGAAGGGGAGAGGATGTGATGGTGTTCCAGGAACCACATCAGACGAACGTTAAACATACATTCAAAGTTTGCAGACACAACTTGAGGGCAATAGGGCGAAAGTCCTTAGGGGATGTTCCCAGAGACCCTGGTTTGCGAACAGGGAGGACAACGGCATAGAGCCAGTCCTCAGGGACTGACGACGACTCCCAGATCCGATTATACAGACTCGGTAAATACTGAGACGTGCACGGAGGGAGATGGCGAAGCATCTCATGAATGCCATCTGAGCCCGCCGCCGTAGAGCCGCAGAGGGCCAGGGTAGAACGAAGTTCAGAGAGAGAAGGGATTGTTATAGGGAAGTCAAAGAAGAGTGCAGAAATCAGAAGAACGAGATTCAAGGACAGGTTTACGAAGGAGGATAGATTGGGGAAGATGAAGACCAGAGGTAACAGAAGAAAAGTGGGAACCCAGTTCGATAGCGACCTGCAACGGGTCCGCCACAAGAGTACCACGGAGGTGAAGGACCGGTGAAACACCTGGAATGAACTTACCCACTATCTTGCGGATACGCTTCCAGATCTGCGGCAGAGGAGTTTCAGATGTAATGGTGGAGACATAAGATCTCCAACATTCACGTTTAGCTGTACTGATGGCCCTACGGGCCACCGAACTCGCCTTCCGAATGAAAAGAATCTGCCGACGGCGGTACCTCTTCCAGGCTACACGCTTACAGTGGACAGCTGAGCAGAGTCTACATTCCACCAGGGAACGTATTTCCAAGGACCCCGAGAGGAAGAGCAAGGAATAGAGCAGAAGGCATCATTGAAGACAGTCATGAAAAAGGAGAGAGAGAGAGAGAGAGAGAGAGAGAGAGAGAGAGGCAGTAGGGAGAGGTCATAGAGAGCAGCACAGAGTAAATAGGTTCCAGTCAGCCTTAGTAAACTGCCACCTAGGGAAGGAGAGAGGGAGGGTGAAGAGAGAAAAAGGTAACAAGGATGGGGAAATGGTCACTGGCATGGAGATCATCAAGAACCTGCCACGTGATATCTAAGTAAAGAGAAGACGAACAAAGAAAAAGATCAAGACAGGATAGGGTGCGAGTCCGAGAGACCAAATGCGCGGGCTCACCAGAATTCAGAAGAGACGGGGAAGAAGAGAGGATAAACGGCTCAAGAAGGCGACCCCAGGGTGTTTATCAGAACATCACTCCAAAGGGAATGACAATTGAAATCACCCAGCAGGAGCACAGGCTCCTGCAAGGAGTCCAGTAGGTGTTTCAGAACAGGAAGAGAAAGCGGGACACTCGGGGGAGATAAAGGGAACAAACGGTGTACCATTTCCCCACAAAGATACGAGCAGCAGAACAATGGAGAAGCAAAGGAAAAAGTAAAGGGATCAAAGGGAACATCAGAGCGATTCAAGAGAGCAGAAGAGCCCCAGCAATAGCTGGGGGGGGGGGAGAGAAAGGAATAGCCACGAAAGTAACCAGGACAAGCACCAAGCATCGGCTGCTGGAGACACACAAAGGGGTGAAAACTGCAAAATCAGAAGTTGGAGTTAAAGGAAATTGGCGTAAAAACCAAGAACGTTCCATTGATGAATAGACATCGACGAGAAGACAAAGAACAACAACAGAGAACAAGGAAGAAACAAAGGCGAAAGAAGAACATAGTATGTTAAAGATGATCTGGGTCGGGATCAAGGTCAGCAAAGTCAGGGTTAGGGGGCATGGGTAAACTGAGCAAAGACGGAGGGAAGGAAGCGGGAGAACAGACCAGAGATGGACGGGCAGGGTCCGGAGGAAGAGGAGGAGACAACCGAGAGGAACAGTCAAGGACAGCAGCAGGAAGAGTAGTAGTAAAAAAAGGGAGCGCACCTCAGCAAGGGCAGCAACCGAGGGGGAAGTGGGGGGGCCAAAGATACCTCCAAAGCAGGAACAGTGGGTGCAACCACCGAAATGGAAGGGGAAGGAGCGAAAGTGTTAGAAGTAGGAGTCGAGGAAGAAAGCGAAGCCTTCTTACCCGCCAGGGATACCTTGGATACCTTGAGGTGCTTCCGGGGCTTAGCGTCCCCACGGCAAGATCATCGACCAGGCCTCCTGGTTGCTGAACTGATCAACCAGGCTGTTGGACGCGGCTGCTCGCAGCCTGACATATGAGTCACAGCCTGGTTGAGGAGGAAGCAGAGTAGCCAGGCTTACGCTTCTGACTCAAAGAAACGGGTGTCCCAGCAACTACGTATTGGGCAACGGATTCCAGCGTCTCAACAGAAGCTGAACGAGAGCATACACAACGGCCGTTGGGAGAGCGATGAACATCAGCCCGCACTGACAGGCGGCGGGGAGAGCCAATAGACGGAGGATAAGGATGGGAAGGAGGATCGGAGCGAGACGAAGACGACGACACAGGAGACATGACAGACAGGGCAGAAAGAAGGGGAACCCCAGACAGAGGACCAGGAGGGGGACCCTTTGGGACAGAACACAAAGAAACGGAGGAGGGGGTAGAAGCGTATCAGGTCCAAGGCCCAGAAACGGTCGAGTCTGAGCAAGGTGGGAAGGACGAGGAGAGGAAGAGCGCAACACACGAGCGTAAGAGACCTTAGCATAAGGCGGAAGCTGGCGAACCTGGTGCCTCACCTCGGGAAAAGATTAATACTCCCGGTGCTTCAAGTTGAGGACGGCTACCTCAAGCTTGTAATGTATACACGCACGGGAGAAGGTAGGGTGGGCCTCACCGCAATTGAGGCAGCGAGCCTGGGAAGAAGTGCACTCCGACTTGGTGACCTTTGCCCTCACACAAAAGACCGAGACAGTCAGTTCCAGAGCAGCGGGGGGCACCATTTCCAAACCTCCAGCACTTATTACAGAGCTGAGGAGCGGGAATGTACTCCTGGACGGAGCACTTGGCACCAGCAAGAATGACAGAGGGCGGAAGGGTCCTACCATCAAAAGTAATCACAACCCGAAGGGGCTGACAGCGACGACCACGAGGGGGACGAGTAAACATGTCTATTTGGAGGACAGAATGGCCCTGGGCCTCAAGGATATGCTGAATACCATCGTGGCAGTTCTGCAGATTCCGATTACCGGTTGCAACATGGGGCGGAAGGAGAATAGTGCCAACACTGGCATTCAAACGAGCGTTCTTGGAGACCCAAACAGGGGTCTCGCCAAGGCAGGATAAAGCAGCCAAGCGGGAGGCCGCATCCTGAGAAGCAGCAGCAACGACACGTGTACCAAGACGGGTGGGGTTGAAGGAGACAGAGGTATCTACGGATTCAACAAGGTGCCTATGAAGGGAAAAATCGTCAGGAGGCGCAGAATCAAGAGGGAGGAGATCAAAGTATTTGGCTAACGAAGCGGGACCAAACAAGGCTTGATAGGCATCAGAACAGGAAGGAATCGTGTGAGTGCGGCCGTGTCGAGGACGGCGTTGAGAACCCCCAGAGAGAGGTTAGAAGGTGCAGTAGTCACAACTAGAGACTGAGCCGTATCAGGGGACGAAGTAGTCATCATTGGGGGCTTGGGGCTCGACCCCACCACAGAGGGAGGGAGGGGAGCCGAGGGGGGTAGTAGTCAGAGAGGCAAAAGGAGGAGCAAGGTCGGGGCCCAATGCAGCAGAGGTTACAGAGCCCGGTCTTCCAACACGGACCGACTTGGGGGCTTGGTCGCCCACCCCACGAGCCTGAAAAGGTAAAGGAGGAACAGAATTCGACACGAGTATGAAAGAAAAACATTCATTCACGAATGTGCCCCCACACCCACCATGGAGCAACAATTAGAGGCAGGACACCTAACAAGAAGCTATCGCCGATCATGTCGGGGCTCCCTTGGGGTGCGTCATGAGTATACGCCCCACAAACGCCACCTTAAGAACCGTCAGTCTGTCGAGATAAAGTTCAGTGACGAAAGGAGGATTGCCAATAAAAGGTTCCCCTCGCTCTCGACGTTGGGTACTACAGTTGTATGGGTGCATGAGTATGCCTCCTCAAGCACCTATGCATCAAAATAGTAGTAGTCCAAAGGAATAACCAAAACAAGCAAAAGGTCGGCAAGAAACAAGCAGATAAGAGAAGAGGGGGGGAGAAAAACGAAACAGAAGGAAAAGGAAAAGTCGTTCAGCACAATTAGAGAGAACAGCAGCAGGAGCACAAGGCCACAAAAAGGACAGAGGACTGTCCCAAGGAGCATCACACTCCGGCAGCCGCCCACTAAGACCCCCTCACGACATCGAGCTGAACAGGGAGGGGGGCATTAAAACGAAAATAATTCTTTTATACACAATTTGTTAAGTACCAACACTTTTTTGGTCTGCAAGCTCAAGTTATATTTGGGCAGTTCCTCACGTAGGAATTCTAACAAATCAACAGGTACTTTAGTGAATAAAGCAGTCATGTCAAAACTTACAAGTTTAAAATCAAAATTTTAATTGTGTTGATAGCTTATTAACCAAGTCTACATTGTTAAATGAGAGTTGGAAATAGTACCAACTAGAGGGACAAGATTTTGACAAACCACTTAGAGAGTTTATAGCCGCCGAACCAACTGAACTAATAATCGGTCTTGCCGGATTATCTGGTTTATGGGTTTTTATAACACCACACAGAGGTCTTTTTTATATAGTTTTTTATAAGACCAGAGGGAAAAATCCCTCTACATTACATGTATGGTCTTATAAAAACCCATAAACCAGATAATCCGGCACAATTATCCCTCGCCGCCTCCTTGGAGGGCCACTCTCTCCCTTAGTGCTCTTGGAACACCTTGGTGTGTCTCACCCGTCGTCTGACTTCAGCCAACGCCGTATGTCTGATGCTGTGGTGGTATGGTAGCTGTCTTCAGTACACCAGTATATCTTTATGCTTTTTATTCATTGCTTACAGTTTAATTTTGTATTTAATGTCATTAACTTGTTCACCTTTGCATTACATGATAGCCAAGTATTGTCATGTCATTTTTGTTCATTACTATTCAGTAAATTGTTTATTTATTTGATTTTAATTTGTTTTCACCTGCGACTTGCACACTGCAAGGCCAATAGCAACATTTTTTTGTGGGTGAGAGCCATACCATCTTGGTTCAGTATAACTGCGATACAACAACCCATCACAAACGTTTAAGGTAAATAACTAGTATTTTTAGTGTTATTCTTTTTATTTCCCATCACCAATAGAAAATAGACTATATATACACCACTCTGTGAGGCCAACCGGATTGGCATTGCTAGCCCTTACGCTAGCCTGCTTCAAGCGTGACAGACACAATTTGCCTCGGGTGAGGTCTTCGTTGCACTCGCTGGAATGCACAAGCAACAAAGTCAGCAATGCTCAACCAGCCCCACTGGCTAGTACCTTCCAGAACCGAAGTCTACAGCACTCAACTGCAGCGCTCACCTAGCCTCCACTGGCTAGCACCTACAGGAGAGAAGTCCACAGTGCTCGACCAACCCACTTGGCTAGCACCTTCAGGCCGACCCACGTCTTTCGCTGTCCCGACTTCACTCACTTCCCTAGCCTGCCTCTGGTTACTCGTCACCCTTTAGCTGGGCAGACTAAAAGGGAAACTATATTTAATGGGAGGGTCAACTGCGATAGTTCGGTGCCAGGATCGTAGATGGCGCCAAGGTCCGTGACACTGTTGCGGTGGTGGTTTGGGTGGTGTTACCGCTGACGGACCACCCAACCCACAACTCGACAAATGCTCATATTTTACTAGGAGATCACACTAGGCACTTTTGGCTCTTGGAGAGGGGCTCAACGTCACACGTTTAGGGGATGCGGCTCCAACACACAGCCTTGTTGTCACGTGCACACACCCACTCGAGCCGCTGTGACTCCCCACTCTCTCCTTATGGAATATGACCTCCTCAATCCCCTTTGTCTTCCTAGACTTCTGTCTTACCCTGTCCACAGCAGTGGTTCCTGTTTCTTGCTCTCTCCTTCTTTACTATTTCCTGGGAAGCCTCACTGGGACAAGTGCAAACACCAGCAAATTTGGATACATTTACTGGACGAAGTACATATACAATACACGCATACATATAATAATGATGAATCCTATACTCTGTACTATTATAATCAGGTTGCACTCCAGCACCATCAGAACTCTATCCTCAGCTTGCTAAGTGGTATCCTATCTCTTGGTATTACCTAATATTATCAACCTCCTCAAGTAGATTAAGTCTTACAATATAATGTTACACTACCATCAAGAGAATGTATACATATATATATATACCTATAAACACATATAAGGCAAATCGGCATATGAATGCAATAACATATATATATATATCAGTATAAATGATCCGTGCCACACAACGAATCAATCGACCATTCTATCAGTCTTAGAATACATATATATCTGTAGGTACTCCTGCCTACGTCTGTAGCTCTAAACTTCAATATACACTTCTTGGCACATAAATGGCAAACGATCACTCACCTCTCACTGCGTCGTTCACGCTAATGACAAATACTCTCACCTCCATACAAGTGATCATTTACAACTATTTCACTACCCTGACAACTTCAGGTTCCTCAGGGCTTAAACACCAGGATCCTCTGCAGCTCCTCCAGGCTGCTACCATGAAGATTCCTTGAACATTTATGGTGCTTCTCTACTCCCACTAGGGTCATCCACAGCTCTCCTGGCTGCTGCACCATAAAGTTTCCTCGAATAACTGTGGCACTTCACCACCTCTGCAGAAACACGTGACACTCCTCCTCACTGCTTCTCCTCACAGCTCGAGGTCCTCTCCTTCCCTGCCTTGGAGTCTCATCAACCACTCCCTCTGTGCTGGCTTCGAAGTCCTCAGCAACTTCTTCCCCAAAGACAAACCACAGATTATCTGGTCGAGGGCGTTTCTCCCTCTGACAACGTCTGACCAGGGCGCTTGTCACAGCCCACAAAACTGTCACTGGGCGGCTTAATACTCTCTCCTCGCCGTCCAGGACTTGAGACCGCAACGTCTTCAGCTGGAACGTCTGCACCTTCTCTTCTCTTGGAGATAATATCGCTAGGGGTCCCTTCTGACGGGAGCTCGACGAAGCGCGGCTTTCCCCCTGCGAAGTCTGGCCTCAAGTGAGGTCAAGGCTCTCCCAAAGCGAGCCTCACACCTCCAGCAACTTGTCCACATCTCCCAACCAGTCATTTATCTGTTTTTCTAATTCATTGCCCATATTCTCAAATTTTTATTTAAATCCGACAAATTATCTTGCATCTGTGTTATCCCATCCAAATTTCCTGGACCTTCCAGTTAGGTCAGGCTTGCTGAATAACTCTCAAGGGGGGAGACTCGTTTCTCCTGCAGGCTGAGATCATAACAACACCCAGTGTGCTTACTGAATGCAGTGGGCAGGCAACAATGTTGAACTATTTTCCTGTGGCCCCCAGCCATCCCTCTGTCCTGGACGGAGACCTTCACACCCTCCACCATGGCCATTGGTGGAGGGCCATGGTGGTTTAGTCATCTACCTGGTTTAGTCTTGGTAAGCTCCACACTGTGTAGGCAGGGGAGCAGGTGTGTTTTGGTTGGAGCTTCGACACTGTTGTAGGTGTGTGGTGGTTTGAATACTTTTAAGCCTTTCGTAGCTTCTTAAGTTCCAAGCGAAGTGTGCCTTGGAGCAATTTTGGTGCCCAGCTAGGATGGGCTGGTTTGCTTAGTTTATCAAGGCCTATTTTCGTCTTGTGGGGCTTGCTGCAGACTCGATACCTCACTGGGCGTTGGAACCATCCGTGTGGGAAATATACTCGATCATATAATATTCATAGATTCATAAGGACCATAAAAATGTTGGTGGCTCTTAAACCTATGACTTGTGGATTTTATAATAAATTTAATAATTAATTCACAAAGAATTGAGAAGTGGACTATAAAACTTCCGTTTAAATTTGAGTGATTTCCGTACACATCTTTTGGGATTGGTGGTGGTGGGGTGCTAAATTCTGTAATGTTAATTTACATATGAAAATATGTTCATTAATCATTAGAAATAATAAGACCTGGGTTAATATGTTATCTACAAATGGAAACAGTTAACGGCCTAGCTGCCAAAGTTGAACATAGATTGTGTCCAGCAGCTATGACCAGTTTAGTCCTGTCTGAGTCGGTTATCTCTGACATATGATTCCACAGGCTGACGTAAAATTTCCTTGAAGCTAACTCCATGCTGTAATACCAATATTAAGTAATTTCCATCTAATGAATGCATATTACCACACTTGTTCATAAATTGTGCTGATAGAATATAATAACACTCGGTTATTTTGATGGTCATGCGTCCTGACGAAATAGCACCCTATCTAATATATAAATTGAGGCCACAATTATATAAAAGGGGATTACTTAGCGTTGCTGGACGTGGTGTCCAGATTAAGATGAAGCCGTCACGTCTACTTGACGTCTGTTAATGCACGGATGTTCCAAATGTTAGACGATAATCAGACAAGCTCCAGGACACTCCTCCTAATATGGTCTCTCTCTCTGCCAAGTCATTTAACCTAAATGACGCTAGATGGAAAATAGATATTCGTTGGGGAAACTATTTCATTACTTTTACTGGAACAGCTGATTGCAGCTGTATAATTTTTTTTCCAATAAACGGCTATATAATTTGATGAATATTAATTTATTACTAACTGACATTCCTTAATAAATAATAGTTAGATTGGATTTATTTCAATTTATGTAAATATATAATTTATTCTCAAGGGAGCCGGGTGGCTGACGCAATATTGGCCCCCCGATCTTGGTAAGAATTTGCCGCACCAGGCTACTTATTAGTAGAGTTAGTAAATGTAAATTCTTAGTACAATAAATTTATATTATTGCACTAGGGTTTAGTATTTGGGTGTTGGAAGTTTCCAGCACCCTCCTTGTGATGTCCAAAGCTAACATCTAAAGCATCTGAGGGGGCTCTGGGGGTGTAAGGCCTGTGTTGGAACCCGCCCCAAATGCGAAGATCAAGCTTCTCTGGGATCAGTCCTCTTACTGTGAGAAGGATTTGCGGGTATCCTGCTTCGTGGCTTTTACCTGGCATCTTTCTGCTGACACCACATAATTCAGCTTTTCGAGGTGAGCTAGGGCCATGTGCAAGGGATAGTGAAAGTCAATGATCTTCCTTATATTGACCTCAGGCTTAAGTTCGTCGTATTTCCTGTAATTTTTTAAGAATCGTTAAAGCTTTCTCGTCTTTGGGCCTCGGAATATATTCACCTCTGAGGTTTGGCTTTTCTCTGACCTTGAGCTGGGGGTACTCTTTGTTAAGGTCCACTACAGTAGTATATGAGGATTTGCCTTCAGCATGCTGCAT
This sequence comes from Procambarus virginalis, assembly GCA_020271785.1. NCBI lineage: Eukaryota > Metazoa > Arthropoda > Malacostraca > Decapoda > Cambaridae > Procambarus > Procambarus virginalis. The sequence continues at coordinate 56,094 of WNGS01167503.1, read as the reverse complement.
CTTGAAGACTGGCAGTGCGGATTTTGTCTGGATAGTTGGTGTGCTCATCGGTAGAGGCCTCTTTTCTCAATAGGTCATAATGGAGAGGTGGTTCTTGTTGGCTTTAGTCACATGACGCCAATCGCCATCACTGTCAGAACTTGAACTGACGTCTTCCTTTTGTGATTGGGAACATCAACGTTGGTTCCCACACAATTCATCTGGTGGTTCATTCAATCGGCCAAATGCTGACTGTGAAGTGATGAGTCTGTCGTATGAAGGTGACGCTCAAATGCGTCTGCACTGAATCACTGTTGAAATTACACTCCAGAATGCTGTAGGGCTGGTGAACACCTCCCTTAAATAGTCATTCATATTCTCCAAATTACTTTGCTAAATGAACTGTCCACTCCAGCTTTTGATGAAAGTTCAGTTGGCACGTTTTAGGGAATAACAGCCAAGCTAGACGGTCTCGCTTCATGCAGGTCGGCGTTCAATCCCCGACCGTCCAATTGGTTGGGCACCATTCCTTTCCCCATCCCATTCCAAATCCTTATCCTGACCCCTTCCAAGTGCTATATAGTCGTGATGGTTTGGCGCTTTCTCCTGAAAATTCCCTTCCCTTCTTGCGTCCTGCTGGTTAACATTCTCAACAGGTTTCCTGTTGAGAATGTCTTGAGAGTTTGCATCACTGGATTCTCCTGTTGTTGATCACTGCAATTTTTCGGTCACTTTTTTTATTTTATCTTCTTGTATTTAGCTGTCTGTGAATATTTCGTCGTTTCCTTTTCGTAATTGTTACCTGAACTGGCCTGGTATCATTTTGTCTCGTCCTCACTAATATTCTTCAGGCATAGTGCAAGACTATTACTTAGGCAGACCTTTTCTGCCATTTCCTCGACATAAAGGCGCTCTATCACTGTAGCAGTGGAGCACAAGTTGACAATATCCAGGAGTGCTCACACTACAACCCCCCACAACCGCATCATCCTCACAACTGTGACTTTAGTATTTGTCTTTACTTGCCCTGCTATACGAACTTCATAGGTTCTTGTTCCTACCCTTTATTTTTATTTATTAACTATCCAATTTGATTGAATTGTTATTGATTTCACCATTCGCAATCCTTTTGTACAATACTTTTTATATATATGGTTCTTTAGACCAGTGATCATCCAATAGGGTTCATTAAACTTTTTTTTTATTTAATGAGGGACCACATTAACCTGGACATGCACATAACAATGCTTGGCTATTACCTCAACAGGTCGTAGTATCGGCGGAAGAGACTGAATATTGCAGTAAACTTACTCTAACTAGGTAATCCCTCGGTGACTTGCCTGGGGCCCACGCTATAATGGGTGGCTGCTGTGGGAAGGTGGGCCAGGCTGGGTGTTCTCTGTAGTCCTGAGCCAGTCACATAAATCCCTCATTTTCTGTTGAAAGAGCCCTGGGACTCCCGGAAAATAGGGAAAGGGTAAGATGATCCTCTCATCAGTGTTGTGTGCCCGTGCTGTGTTCAAGAGAAACTGTTGATCCCTGAAATCTAAACTTCACCTGAGCAGATTGTCGTCCGGATATCCTCAGTTTTTAAATTGTCTCCATTGGTACTCCAAAGCTTTCTGTAGATTAGTTTCCTTGGTAATATGCTTGAGGCATACTTCTGGTGAGAAAGAGCGATCTTTTATGGGGAGGTAGAGGAATTGACAAAGTAGACAAGAGTGAAGTTTTGTTGGCTTATAGTAGATATTCACCACCTGAAGTAATTGTTTGGTTGGAGGACTCCTGCATGTTTGAGGTCTTGACTGATCTTGTTTATTCTGGTCAAAAAAAATTCTGCTACTCCTGACTGCTCTCCTCTGCAGAATACTCTGGAACTAAGACAACATCCAAAGAGAGGACTGATCCCCTTGGTATGTGGTCTCTGATTTGTTGTATTGTGGAGAAAATGTTGTTTTTTAAACTTTCTAAGAGCAACTGTAGAAGCGGAGTAAATAGTGGTGTACAGATCCAGTCTATAGGTCTAGTTAGTGCCCTGCACCCACTGAAGACCAGCCTACCCTGCCAGGTGTTTAAGGTTAATTTCAACGTGTGTACCTTGGGCAAGTTATATAGGGCTGGAATGTTTGACATAAACGCTAAGAGTTTCTCTGGTACTGCTTTGATCAAATCCCCACTTCATCCTGATCTTAGATCTTTATTTCGATATAATTTTAACAATTTTTTTTTGCATCGGGTTTGTACATTTCCAAGTGCCACTTACAGCTTCTGTATCTGTTCTCGAGGCGTCGCCTAGCTGTCTTAACATTTCTTTTCCATAATTATCGACTTCCACACTACCACTGTGTACCACCTTTCTCTGTTTTATCAGTGTCTCCTCTTTGTTTTAAATCTTTCAACGCTAATCGTTCCTCTTATCATTGAATTATATCCTAATTTGTACACTAATTCCTTCACTATCGTTTTCACTTCACTTATTCTCTCTTGTAAACCTAACATCTTTACGCACGGTGCCTGCTGCTGTCCTTGGGGATGTAGGTACTTACACGAGAGGGAGAGAGGCTCTCTTTTTGGTGATGGTGTTTATGTACTCTGGGCTGGGTTGGATTCTTTTGTGGATCACTGGATGATGAGTTGCCAATTTAACAATTTCATCAGATTTCTCCTTTAATGGGATTCCAACATGGGATTGGATCCAGTTTAGGGTTATGTTGATTCTTTTGCCTTTAGTGACTGCTCCAAGATACAAATGATTACCACAAAACGGTGGTAATCATTTCCACGCTGCCTTAACCACTACATCTTTACTAATATTTGAAGTGCAGCATTAGAGTCGGTTTGTATAATTCCATATATAGTATTTTGTGTGATCACATATGCGAATGTCTGTTGTATGGCAAACAGTTCAGTTTGGGTTGATGATACTGGTCCAGCTAGTCTCCAATATGTCTGTTCGTTGTCCATGCAAAACTCAGCACCAGCACTAAATAATAATTTAATGGGATTCCAACAAAGGATTGGATCCAGTTTAGGATTGTGTTGAATCTTTTGCCTTTAGCTACTGCTCCAAGATACAAAATGATGGTAATTATTTCCACGTTGTCTTTCCGCTTCTTTTTTCCTATTATATGCAGTGCAACTTTTGAGTCTGTTTGATTGCATTTTGAGTGTTTTGTGCAATCACGTACGCGAATGCCATTAGTATTACAAACAGCTCAGTTTGGATTGATATACTGCACCTCCCAATCTCTAATAGGCCTGTTCGTTGTCCGTGCAAAGAGTAGCGCCATCCTTCAAATATTGTGTCCACTGATCTGTCTGTGAAGATGTGGGTGGCTCCTGCTACTTCAGTGCTGGTCATTTGATCTTCTATGATGCGCCTTAGGATTGTTGGATCAGAGGAAGCCTTGTTCAGTGGAAGACTTTATATTACAATTTGGGAGGTGGGCTCCTCCCACGGTGGGGGACAAGTGTAGACGTTGAACAAATCCACAAGGGCCGTGACGAGGATTTGAACCTGCGTCCAAGAGCATCCCAGACGCTGCCTTAATCAATTGAGCTACAACATGGTATAAGAATTGCAACCAGAACTTCTACTGAATTTACTTGGATCCTGCAGCCTCTGAGACACAAACCAGGATTTTTACAAAATTCCCCCATGCACTCAAGCTATGTCAATAGGCCGTTCTATTGACATAGCTCGAGTCAATGATGTATATGGCATAGAAACATGGCTCGAGTGCATGGGGGAATTGTGTAAAAATCCTGGTTTGTCTCAGAGAGGCTGCACGATCCAAGTAAATTCGGTAGAATTTCTGGTTGCAATTCTTATACCATTTCGTAGCTCAGTCGATTAAGGCAGCGTCTGGGATGCTCTTGGACGCAGGTTTGAATCCTCGTCACGGCCCATGTGGATTTGTTCATTTGATACGTTGATATGTCAAGCTACTGATTTCTTTGTGTAAGTGTAGACGTTGTTGTGACTTGGCCAAAAGAACTTGGCCGTTGTTTTGGCCGAGTCCAACCATCAAGGCCATTCGTACTGGGACTGGATTAGGGGAAACCATTATCTTACTGCTAATTTTAGCGCTTCTTTGAATTTTTTTCTTGGAGAGGACAAACCCGTATCCAGTCTGTTTCAAGCCTGGTTCAAGGTCAGCTCTCGCATCATTGCTTCGTGGTGCCATCTTTTCCCGTTACTGTGATCGGCTTGAGTGCAGATCCTGCATAGGCGATCACTGATCTGACTGCCTGTACATATGTGCGAAGGACTTGCAGATTGGCTCCTCCAGAGAGGGAGGTTATGTACCTGAGGATTGCCATTCTGGCTTTCTCTCTCTCTATCTCTATCTGTATCTCTCTCTGTATCTCTCTCTATATCTCTCTCGTTCGTTCGTTCGTTCGTTAAATTTTGTCCAGGATTAATCCTAGATACTGGTAAGTGTCCACCCATTCAATTGGCTGAACATATACTTTGAGTTGGGTGTTGGGCTTCACTATTTTTACGAGTCTGGCTTTTGTTAGGGTTAAATTTTACCAATCTGCTTTGCCTCTTCTCAGATGTTCCCTAAGCATTTAGGTGCAAGGCACGCCTCATCTTTATTTTATGGTGATGACAAAGCCGTTCGCATAGTTTAGTAGCCTGCAGTGTTGTGGGAGTTTCAGCCTCATTAGTCTTTACGTTCAACAGTTAGAGTAGGGGGCTGAGTTGGCCTTCTTACGGTTTACCATTTTCATTCTTTTGTATTCAGTAACTGTACCATGTAGTTTGATTCTTACTTCTTCTTGGTCCAGGAGAGCAGGTTGCCTTTGACCACTTTGTCGCTATGGCATCGACATAGTTGGGGCGCTAGTTTGTTCAAAGGCTTCTTCATGATTGGGGAATATTAGTAGTATTGGTCTGTCATTCAGTTTGGCTAACAAAGTTCTAATACATTCCACTGTGCCAAACCCTTTTCTATAGGCATACATGTCCTGGAGCAGTTTAGGCATTTTCCACAAAAGTGTGTCGAGTGCCATTCTGTCAGCCGTCTTGGCTGCACAGCTTTGGAGAGAGTTGGGCCTTGGATTAGCTGGATCTCTGGGTTTTGGGATCGGCTCTGTGAGCCCTATTCCAAGCTGTAGATCTAGTATGAGAAGTCCAGGCTAAATTAATTAACCTTAGGTATGCAGCGAGCTCCTCTGGCCCGAGGTTCCTTAAAATTGTATAGGTTATTTTGTCTCCCAGAGTTGTATCTTTGGCGATTTTCTTAGCCTGATTGAGCTCGACCAATGTAAAAGGGGGGGGGGGATCCACGTCAGCAGCTTCTGCACATGCTGTTAGTAATTTATGCCAGCTTTCTCCTAATCTTTTCTACACTGCTAGTATATCTGGTGGAAGTGGATTACTGGCTGCTCTTTCTGCTAATTTGGTTGCTAGTCCTTAAGCTTCCTGTTGAGGATACTTAAGAGTATGGGGCTTTTGGTGTTTCATTTCCCTTTGGCCCTGTGAATTTGCTGCCACGTCGCTCAAAGAGAAGATGTGAACACAATCCAGCCAGTTGTTACTTGTTTATACTGGTCTCCTGGTGAACATGTCCCCTGACCTCACAGTAGGGTCTTGTTGCGATTACGTGGCTGTATTGTTTATGGCTTCCTTGATCAGAAGTCTGTGACTGAATTCTTTGACACGTTCGCACTAATACCAGTGATATTTGTGGTGTCTGGCGGACTGTTTGTTCAGTGGAATTGAGTGGTAAGGTGCTCTTTGAATTGCTTTGACAAAATCTTGTTCTACCTGATTAATGTATTCAGGAACAACATACTTTCTTTGACAGAGATGAGGTTTTAAAAGTGGTCCCATTTCGTTAAAACGAAATTCCAGGCATCTGGTGGGGGTGGGGGTGGATATCTCCATCTCTTGATCAATTTGGACCCCATGGTGTTAGCTTGTGAGTGTGAACTCCACTGACCATGCCGTTGCATCTGAGGGAGGCTAAAGTGAAGGCAAGGTGCCTCCTTGCCTCCTTGAATGTGGAGTGTTCATCCTTGTTTAGGATACGAATTTCTGGCAGCTGGTCTAGTAGATGCGGGAGATGAGTGCCAGTCTCGTTTGTCGGAGCCCAGTGTCACACGATGATGGGTATTGAAATCACCACAAACTATTGTTTGATATTTTGGAATGTCCAAATAAGACTCGTTTCTGTTCGTGGAAACCTGTACAATGGATACTCCCATTACCTGTCTCCCCGGCCCACAATCAGGTGGGCTCAGTGTGGGTTTGAGATCGGGGCATATTTCACATAGACTTCACATCCATCGGATTGCACATTGACCCATGGAAGGAAGAAGCCTCGATAGACTGAGATTTTAGGTTCTAATCTGTCTCGAAGCAACCTCTCCTGTAGTGTGGGATGTCTGTGCCTTTGGTTTCTGTTATGCATTGGAAGTGTTGCAATTTTGTGCACATCCCTTGAGCATTCCATTGCAGGATCTTTAGTCCTCTTTGTTATTGGAACTTGTTTGTTACCGTGACGTCCGTCAGGTGAACTTGCCATGGAAGTTGGAATTGGAATTTTTGAAGTTGGTGCACTTGAAACTGACAAATCAATATCGATTTCCAAAGTACTGGACTAGACCTGTTTTTTGTGTGGGTTAGTTTTTCTTCTGCCCTGCATCCTTAAACGTAAGGATATTGTTGAAATTTCTCTCCAGTACACCTGACCTGACACCATAAAGGTAGGTACAGCCGTCATATCCCTCTCACTGCGAACCGTTGAGGGTGTGGATACAATTCGACCCAAACGTCTAAAGGTCAGAGCTATCACACTTAACGGTCATTCTTTCGGGAAAAGCGATATTCTGAAGGTCTTGAAGGACGTGGCCGGCATCACACCCTCTGACATTAGTCAGAAAGGTGATAATATCGTGCTCTTTTTCATGTGAGGAAAAACTAGAAAAACATTTGACCAACGATGCCATACTAAGCAAGGAGCACCACCTACGTCCTCACTTCCCACGTCAGTTCCTAGCCGGAAGATGTGTTTTTACCAGCAGGACCAACCAGTGGATTGCTGACCGACAGCAACATATAAGATCATGGACAGTATCGAGGACGAAAATCCAAACCTGGGTGTATTCAACCTAGAGTTCTGCAGTGCCACAAATCATCAATGAAGATTACTTTCACCACCATAGCTGCAGCCACACAAGGTTCCTACCGTTTCGGCTTACAAATACCACCCCACCAAGTAAAAAAGGAAAGATCCCAGGACCTCCAGCAGTGCTTAAAGCGCTACGAGCTCTCCCACCCCAACAAGTGTCGGCACCCCGTCCAGAGGCTAGATTCACGAAGAAGTTACGCAAACACTTACGAACCTCTACATCTTTTCATACTCTTTGGCGGCTTTGTTTACAATTATTAAATAGTAATGAGCTCCGAAACACAAGGAGACTGTTTATAACAATAACAGTTGATTGGCAAGTTTTCATGCTTGTAAACTGTTTAATAAATGTAACCAAAGCCATCAAAGATTGAGGAAAGCTGTACACGTTCGTAAGTACTTGCGTAACTGTTTCTTGAATCTGGCTCCAAAAGTTCAGCCCGTACGCACTAGACCATCACTACTCCATATGCAAGGCAACAACCCATCGCTACTTTCTCTGTGATGGCAATCACCCCGCAATTTCCTACCGCTGTCCCCCGCAGACAGGAAAACATCAAGGCCCAGGTTGAAGCAAAGAGAAGCAACCCTTCTACCACCACGACCAGAGCCCAGCGCTCAACCCACCACCTCAGCTCCCACCCACCAAGCGACCAGAAGACTTTCCAGTCTTACCAAATAGTGGCTCCTCTCACCAGGCGACCCAGCCTTCACAATGGAGACCCAAGGCCCCACAGGCTCCTTTGCAGCCCCCTGCGGGACCCAAGGCCCCACAGGCTCCTTCGTAGCCCCCTGCACACTCGGCACAAGACCTCATTGAGGCCACCTCACCAATCTCCAACGACAGCACGGCTCAGCCAAAGTCTTGGGCAAAGAAAACAATGGACGACCTGGAGGTCTACACTAACCCCACCAGCTCCATAACTGGTACAGCCAACCCTCCGGGGCTGAAATCCACAATGAAGACCTGCATCCATCCCCAGATCTCTAGTATCAGCTATTGTTGCAGATAATGGCTCCAAAGAGCCTCCACTTATGGGCTCACCATACCCATGCAACTTGGAACGTTTTGTTCTGAGTAGCTGTATCTAAAACTACATAATATCCTTAACAAGTGCGCCAAAACAAAACGAAAGACCCCCTCCCCTCTATTTAAAATTTGACCTAAATGTCACAGTAACAAGGTTACCACGAATAACCAAACTCAATTACGGTCTCACTATAGCTCGTGCTACAAAGAAATTTTGTAATGAGTAGCTGAATCTAAAACATTATTTTCCTCGCCGCTGAAGAGGGTCCTTGTTTGGGACCGAAATATGCAGTCTACGTTTATTTGTGTTTTCAAAATAGTGGGTTATTTTCATTTATATATACTTTATAAATAACAACGGTACCAGTACAGTGCCTTAATTTCAAAGTTTCACACTCGGACTAAACTTCATTTATAGTATCTCTTGCTACATTTGATATAACCATATCCTAATCCACCGAAAGAGAGCACCCCCTGATGCCCTGATAATTACTCGTTTACTTTCATGTGGCACTGTATTAGCTTTTCTGGCGTCAACGTACACAATGACAAACCTTTTGACCTGTCAACTGCCTCTATTATGCTGGAATAGTGCTAGCAATTTGTCAAACAAACGGCCGTTATTAAAACCATATTGTGAATCTTTATTAATCTTTTTTCAAGATGAAGAAGAGTGCTTTTACAATTATCGATTTAAGCCACTTTAAGACGATCGGCTAATTGGCCGATAGTTTGACGCTGGTGATCTATTTGCTTTCTTAAATATTGAAAACATTAGAATCAAAGAAACTGTAAAAGGCCTAACCTACGCTTAAAACAGTCAAGGGATCATACGTGTTCCACAACGCGTAGCCGAACCAGTATTTACCCAGGTCTTTCATGTATCTAAACTTATCCAATTTATATCCATTGTTTCATGCTTTATTATGTGTTGATACTTTTAATACCTTATTAATATTCCTTTGTTATGCCCGTTCATCCAATTGTATACCTCAATAATTTCAGTAAGTTATTGTATATATTAAAAAAACGCAAAACATTGGATATAAAATGGATAAGTTTTGATTTTGGAGAGACCTGGCAAATAATCGACTAGTAACAGGGTTGTGGATTTGTGGAACCAGTTGTCAGGTAACCTAATAGAGGTACAGTGAGGCACAGTGAGAGGGTGTGTTAGCTGGAGCTCCAATTGTCCTGATACTGAAAATGGAAGTTGTAGTGAGTGAACTGGTGACAGTTCACTCACTACAACTTCCAGGAGCGGAGCAATGTGGAGCTCGGAGAGGAAAGTTGGATTCAATGTGGAAGGAGCTACGACAGATGCAGGAGCCAAGACAGATGAAACAAACCCAAGAGATAGAGTAAATGAGGAGAGCAACAGTAGAAAGTTTTCGTCTTGGAATGTCGGAAAGGACGGGGGTCTTAAGATGACTGACAAAACCGCCTGTCATAAATAGTTTTTGTCAAATGTCTTAAGACTTCCAACCCTTTTGCCATGCTGGAAGAAGTGTTGTAGGGAGACTGCAGTTAGCTCGAAAGACAAGGCAACGAAGGGAGCGCAGGTCCCTCAGGGTGTTCACAAAGTAAAGGAAGTACTTAAGCGAATTTTGGTTGTTGGAGATTCCCAGGTGAGGTATTTGGATAGCCTGTTGTGCCCGAGATAGGGGGGAACTGGTTAAGGTTTGCTATCCGGGAGCATGAATTGGTGATACAGTAAACAACATGAATGATGTTATGGCTGGAAATGGGAACAAACCCATTATTTGGATCAATGCTGGTGGAAATTATGTAGGACGAGATATGAGTGAGGAACTGATAGAGAGGTTTAAGACATCAATAGAATTAGTTAGGAGCAAGGAAGGAATCCCGATCATGTGTGGCATTCTTCCACAAGGATTGTGATGAGGGTTCGAACTTACGTCCAGGAAGATCCCAGATGCACCTGTCGTCTGTCAGATTCAAGGTCGTGGCGCAGTCGACTAAGGCGCGCGTCTGGGATCATCCTGGACGTACGTTCAAACCCACTACACAGCCCTTGTGGATTTTTTCTTTCAATGACATGAATGCTCGGGCTGGGGTTGTTGCCGTTGCCAACTCGTTGGAATCTGTGGTGAGGAAGGTGTGGTTGGGTTTAAACTGTTAGTAGGTAGTGGTATGGGAATAGATATGGAGAAAGGATGCAATAAAAGTATGTGTTGTAAGGTGGGGGGGGGGATGAAAAAGGAAGAAAAATAACAATACACTTAAGGTTTATTACACGAACAGTAGGAGTCTAAAAAACAAAACAAAAAAGATTTAAATGCTCTTGTCTGCATAGAAACAATAGACATTATTGCACTTACCGAAACATGGAATGTATAAAACGAAGAACAAGTAGCTCAATATCAAATAAACGGATTTAAACTAGTTCACAAATGTGTATATATTAGAAGAGGAAGGGAAGTAAGCATATATGTTTGGGAAAATTTGAAATGTAGTCTCGGGGGGGGGGGGGAATTAAAACAGTCATACACAAACTATCTGGCTATCTTGAGGATATCTTGAGATGATTTCGAGGCTTTAGTGTCCCCGCGGCCCGGTCCTCGACCAGGCCTCCACCCCTAGGAAGCAGCCCGTGACAGCTGACTAACTTCCAGGTACCTATTTTACTGCTAGGTAACAGGGGCGTAGGGTGAAAGAAACTCTGCCCATTGTTTCTCGGCGGCGCCCGGGAGAATTAACCTGGCTAGAATTAACTAAAAAGCTAAAAATCTTAATAGTTATACAGGCCACCAAAGGTAGATTAGAAGCAAATCATCTATGAGATCACACATATTACACTAACGTGATGCATAAAATGAACAAATCCACAAGGGCCGTGACGAGGATTCGAACCTGCGTCCGGGAGCATCCCTGACACTGCCTTAATCGACTGAGCTACGACAGGGTTAGGGCGGTAAGGTAAGATAAGGGCAAAGGAGGAGTACGGCCTATTGACATAGCTCTGGTGCAGGGGGGGGGGGTTGTGTAAAAGCCTGGTTTGTGCCTCGGAGAGGCTACGGGATCCAGTAAGTTCAGTAGAACTTCGGTTTCAACCCTTTTAACCCTGTCGTAGCTCAGTCGATTAAGGCAGTGTCTAGGATGCTCCCGGACGCAGGTTCGAATTCTCGTCACAGCCCTTGTGGATTTGTTCACCGATGAGATGAAATACCTAGAGCATCTAGGTCAAACAGTATTTGTCGTGGGTGACTTTAATTTTTGTTGAATTAACTAGCTTACCAGAGCATGGAATAATGAAGCAGATAATTATCAATATTTGAGAATTTCTTCTTTAAGTAACACATTATAGCATTATGGAACGTGTGAAAATATTTTATATACACTGATATAAATAATGGGTTTGTTCACGTTTGCAGTCATTATGTAATTCATGTTTACTATATCACCAAATCCTGCTCCCAGATAACAAACCCTTAACCTGTTCCCACTATCTCTGGTACAAAATGTTCTATCCAAATACCTCGCATGGGAATCTCCTGTCACCAAAATTCGCTTAGCCATTTCCTATAATTTGTGAACACACTGAGGGACCTGGGCTCCTTCGTTGTCTTGCCTTTCGAGCGAACTGCAGTCTCCCTGCAGCACTCCTCTTTCATCAAAAGTGAATGACTTGGAAGTCTTTAACATCTGTAGTCGGCCTCGCCAGTCTTCTTCAGACCCCCGTCCTATACAATATTCCAAGTCAAGGACCCTCTACTGCTGCTCTCCTCCTTTGCTTCCTCGTGACGTTGTTTCGTCTGTCTTAGCTCCTGCATCTGTCGTAGCTCCTCCCGCAGGGAATCCAACTCTGTCCGTGTCAGAGCTCCACATAGCTCGTTCACTAGCACCAGTTCACTCACACACTATACTTTCAATTTTCAGTACCAAATCAATTGATACCAGTAACAGGGTTGCTGATTTGTGGAACCAATTACCACGTAACATAATAGAAGGATCACTTGAAAGTTTCAAGCGTAGGTTAGACATGTATATGAATAGGTTTGGGTGGATATAATTGTTGCTACGTACTGGCCAATTGGACTTTTACAGTTAACAATGAAGTTATTATATTAGCTGTTTTCATTGATATAACTATAGTCTTAGTAGAAACGTTGCTTACGAGAAGGTACAAAACATTGCAAACCTTTCCACTATCAAGTGCCTCAACTATGCTGGAATAGAATATCAAATTTGTCAACCGCGAGTGGCCTTATTAAAACCATATTGTAAATCATTTATATAACCTGATTTTCAACATGTAGAAAAAACTTTTGCAATTTTAGATAAAAGTAATCTTCCAGCAATAGACGTTAAACTAATTGGCCGATAGTTTGACGCAGTTGATCTACTCCTTTCTGAATGTGTACCACATAGGCAACCCTCCATGACTCCAGTGCACTGCCCAACTCTAATGATTTAATAAAAATGCTGGAGAATGGATCATAAAACTCGTCTTTACATGCTTTAAGTACACTGGTAAAGACTTAATCTGCCCTTGGGGACCTGTTCGGCTTTAATTTATCGATTTACTTAATAACTTTAGTTCTTACAAAGGACCCTTGTAAGCACTAAACTAGTCAATCACCAATAAAAACTTCTCTGGTTAAAGGCATAATGTTAAGCTCTTCATTAATAAATAATGATTAAATACTTCTTGAAAATTGGCATTATTTTTAAATGAACAAATCCACAAGGGCCGTGACGAGGATTCTAATCTGCGTCCGGGAGCATCCCTGACGCTGCCTTAATCGACTGAGCTACGACAGGGTAAAAGGGTTGAAACCGAAGTTCTACTGAACTTACTGGATCCCGTAAGCTCTCCGAGGCACAAACTCGGAGAGGCTTCAGGATCCAGTAAGTTCAGTAAAACTTAGGTTTCACCCCTTTTACCCTGTCGTAGCTCAGTCGATTAAGGCAGCGTCATGGATGCTCCCGGACGCAGGTTCGAATCATCGTCACGGCCCTTGTGGATTTGTTCATATGATGCATCACGTTATTGTGATCTCTGTGTGATAGCATTATTTTTAGTCAGTTGTCTGACCAATCAGTTCAGTGGCTGTTTTGTCCCCTATTTGATATATTAGAAAAACAAACGTTTAGGGGTTACTTTTCCTGCTGTACGAACTTCATTTTCTGAAAGAAATCCACAAGTAAATAGCAGTTCTGTTGTATAGACCTCGTCTAGGTCACATATGCAACTGGGAGACTAGTGGGAATGCATCTTCTGCCAAACAATCACAGAAAATCTCTTATTTACCGTAAAACAACCAAGGATCTTAAGAGCTTTAAAAGTTCATGAAACTAAAAGTATCCCACAAACTATCGGTGCTGAAGCCATCATTACAGTCACTATTCTGGTAAAAAAGGATGTCAGCAGCTGTACTCATAAATACTGTCCAGCAGTATCTTGCCCCACGATAGCAACCACAAAGTAGAGGACTGACAATCCAAATGAGCGTTAAACATATGGTATACAACACACCAAGACCAACGACCTCCCAGTGACCAGAAAAACATAACCGACTGGCTAATCACCTCAAAACAGCTACCACCTCCAGACATGCCTGTGCCCACTTTTTTTTCTTTTTTTACATGCAAGCATGCGAATACAATAATAGCAAACAGAGCACAAAAGTACAAAGTGACAAAGCACAAACTCGCGAAAGTACAAAATGACAATTACAAAATCATAAAATTACAAAAGTACTAAACCACAAAACACCGGCCGAAAGGGCCGACCACAACACAATGATAAATACAAACACAGGGGAATACAGTACAGACACAACAATAATACAACACAAGGCACCCAAACACCAGAACAATTAGAGATCAAGCCTACTGGCACGGTAACCACACACGGAGAGGCACCAATACAAAATGATAATATACAACAATAAAGAAAATATAAATATACAACAAAAACAAAAGGAAAGCACAATCGCAATACATAAATAATAACAAACCCAGGCTGGGCCACGCTAACAGTCTGAAGGGCACACAACACTACCCAAACAAGTGCACAATCAGTACCATAAGAAAAATCATAAAAGCATAAAAACAAAGTTACTGCAGAAGGCCTATGGGCCCATACGAGGCAGCTCCTATCTATTACCACCCACTCTCAAAAGTGTATAGTAAGTCACTGGAAACGGGGGACCTACCAGAAATATGGAAGACTGCTAATGTAGTACCAATATACAAAAAGGGTGACAGACAAGAGGCACTGAACTACAGGCCAGTGTCCTTAACTTGTATACCATGCAAGGTGATGGAGAAGATTGTGAGAAAAAACCTAGTAACACATCTGGAGAGAAGAGACTTCGTGACAACCCATCAACATGGGTTCAGGGAGGGTAAATCTTGTCTTACAGGCTTGATAGAATTCTACGATCAGGTGACAAGAATTAAGCAAGAAAGAGAAGGGTGGGCGGACTGCATTTTTTTGGACTGTCGGAAAGCCTTTGACACAGTACCCCATAAAAGGTTGATGCATAAGCTGGAGAAACAGGCAGGAGTAACAGGTAGGGCGCTCCAGTGGATAAGGGAGTACCTAAGCAATAGGAAGCGGAGAGTTAGTGAGGGGTGAGACCTCAGACTGGCGTGAAGTCACCAGTGGAGTCCCACAGGGCTCTGTACTTGGACCTATCCTGTTTCTGATATACGTAAATGATCTCCCAGAGGGTATAGACTCATTCCTCTCAATGTTTGCTGACGACGCCAAACTTATGAGAAGGATTAAGACAGAGGAGGACAGCTTGAGACTTCAAGAAGACCTGGACAAGCTGCAGGAATGGTCGAACAAATGGCTGTTAGAGTTTAACCCAAGCAAATGTAATGCAATGAAGATAGGGGTAGAAAGCAGGAGACCAGATACAAGGTATCATTTGGGAGATGAAATACTTCAAGAGTCAGAGAGAAAGACCTGGGGGTTGATATCACGCCAGACCTGTCCCCTGAAGCTCATATCAAGAGGATAACATCAGCAGCATATGCCAGGTTGGCTAACATAAGAACGGCCTTTAGAAACTTGTGTAAGGAATCTTTCAGAACATTATATACCACATATGTCAGACCAATCCTGGAGTATGCGGCTCCAGCATGGAGTCCCTATCTAGTCAAGCATAAGACTAAACTGGAAAAGGTTCAAAGGTTTGCCACCAGACTAGTACCCGAGCTGAGAGGTATGAGCTACGAGGAGCGACTGCAGGAATTAAACCTCACTTCGTTGGAAGACAGAAGAGTTAGGGGGGACATGATCACCACATTCAAGATTCTCAGGGGAATCGACAGGGTTGATAAAGACAGGCTGTTTAACACAAGGGGCACACGCACTAGGGGACACAGGTGGAAACTGAGTGCCCAAATGAGCCACAGAGATATTAGAAAGAACTTTTTTAGTGTCAGAGTGGTTGACAAATGGAATGCATTAGGAAGCGATGTGGTGGAGGCTGACTCCATACACAGTTTCAAGTGTAGATATGATAGAGCCCAATAGGCTCAGGAAACTGTACACCTGTTGATTGACGGTTGAGAGGCGGGACCAAAGAGCCAGAGCTCAACCCCCGCAAGCACAACTAGGTGAGTACAACTAGGTGAGTACACACACACACACACACACACACACACACACACACACACACACACACACACACACACACACACACACACACACACACAGTCCAGCAACCAGGAACCCAAGGGGGAATGCAACACCCCAGCCCACCACCCAATAGGGCCCTCCTCCCCCAGCACTAACCCTCCCTTGCCCATGCACAATGCCCATCAGGAAACCCAAGTCCTCCCCTTCCCCTTACCCAAGTAGCCCCCGCTTCCCCAGCCCCTGGTCTTCTTCCTGCCCCAAG
The DNA here is from genome assembly GCA_020271785.1 of Procambarus virginalis. Taxonomy (NCBI): domain Eukaryota; kingdom Metazoa; phylum Arthropoda; class Malacostraca; order Decapoda; family Cambaridae; genus Procambarus; species Procambarus virginalis. Next base: position 40,060 of record WNGS01167503.1, on the reverse strand, counting down.
CAGGCCTGAGCAAGACCAAAGCCCTCTATCCCCCACTCCATCTCCCTCCAAACCCCTGTCAACTACACTGCAGGAGGGCGTGCCCTTTCCCCAAGCAATCCCTGCTCCCTCACCCCCAGGACTTCCTCCTGCCCAAGCAGGCCTGAGGAAGACCTAAGCCCTCCATCCCCCACTCCACCTCCCCTTGAACCCCTGGAAACTACCTCACAGGAGGAGGAGCTACCCAAGTAACATTGACCATAGAACAACTTCCTACACTTGTGGGGAGTGAGGGTGAAATTGGATACAAGAAAGTGAGCTTCAAGGTAATGTACTCAAACATTGATGGGATTACCAATAAAGCAAGTGAACTGGCAGAAAGGGTGCAAGAAGAAACCCTGATGTAATAGGACTAACGAACAAAATTGTCAGGAGTCATAACAGATGCTGTGTTTCCAAAGGACTACTATATAGTAAGGAAAGAGAGGGAGGAGAGGAGGCGGAGGAGTGGCCCTGCTGATAAGGAAGGACTGGAGTTTTGATGAGATGGAAATTCCGGGCTGTGACGGATTCAGAGATTACATAACAGGAACTATAACATGGTGGACCTAAGATAATAGTGGCAGTCATGTACAACCCTCCCCTAAATGACAGAAGACCAAGACAGGAGTTTGATAGGAACAACATGGCAACCATTAATATAATAGAGAGAGCAGCTTCAGTTGCCTGCAGGAATGGCTCCAGACTCTTAATCATGGGCGATTTCAACCATGGAAAGATAGACTGGGAGAATGGGGACCCCATGGTGGTGCAGATACGTGGAGAGCTAAACTCTTGGAAGTGGCAACAAGAATTTTTCTGAGCCAACATGTCAAGAACCCACAAGAGTGAGAGGCAATGATGACCCAGCTAGACTCGACTTGATATTCACCCTGNCCCTCATCACAGTACATTATTATTATTGCCCCGTCTGCGTTACCACAGCTCTGTAAAACGTTATTGATCTTGTTGTCTGTCGAGAAAAATAACGGGAAAATTCACGGGCAAATTTGTTTGAATTACGACGGGAACAATTGGCATACATCACGAGCAAATCATTTAACATTAACAATTCCAAAGGTATTTGTTTACATTTACATTTTAGCTCCAGGTGTAAACGTCTTGAAAAAAAAAATAGACAATTCACAGAATTAACTTTGGCCGTTCAAGTTGAACGAACTTACTATCATATACCTTAGGATATTCGAACCTATTAAACCTGACTTCGACAATGCCAATGATACTGTACTTAACTGATTAGGCAAGTGGAGGGGAAAGGAATCGGAGGAAATATCTTGTATAACATACGGACATGTGGGAGCTGGTCGGCCGAGCGGACAGCACGCTGTACTTGTGATCCTGTGGTCCTGGGTTCGATTCCAGGCGCCGGCGAGAAACAATGGGCAGAGTTTCTTTCACCCTATGCCCCTGTTACCTAGCAGTACAGTAGGTACCTGGGTGTTAGTCAGCTGTCACGGGCTGCTTCCTGGGGGTGGAGGCCTGGTCGAGGACCGGGCCGCGGGGACACTAAAAGCGCCGAAATCATCTCAAGATAACCTCAAGATCTCAAGATGTGTGTGAAAACAGTCAGCACAAACGGGTTCGAAATTGAGGTTTCGATCCCGAGTGGTTTCGAAATTATTGCTTGTGGAGTGCCCGAAAGCTGTGTCCTTTGTGTCCTTTGATTCAAAGTGTCCTTTGAATCCTCTCATTTACCAAATAAATAAATGAGTTATACATCGGACTGAACAGCAACATTAGCACATTCGACGGTGACCGTAAAATATTGCTGAAACTAAGTTCAAAAAGTCAACAAATATCTAAGAGATAATGTTTATAGATCTTTTAATCAACAGAATGATCTGTAGATGCTGTTTAATGCTGAAAACGTACGGTTCTGATTCAAGAATATTATAATAGAGTTACTAATACAAGATGAACAATATCAAGATCTTGGAGTTATAATTTGAAATGGCTAAGTAAAAAATCAATGAATTAATGATCGAAATAAGGTAGATAGGATACAGGGATTCATATCCGCCA
>WNGS01167503.1:2752-31320 GCA_020271785.1 Procambarus virginalis | reverse complement strand
TCCATAACTTGTTGAAGTCTTCCTCCTTGAGCGTATGTAGCCCTTGGTTATACCACGGTAGCCATACCACATATCCCAGCTTAATGATTCCTGGTTTCAGGCACTTATTAATAAATTTATTTTAATAAAACTAATAATTCAATACAAGACTTTACCTTAAAATATGTAAAATCTCCCAGCCGAGGTTCTAGCTCCTTGGGGTAGTGGTCCCACCTTCCTGCCCTGGCCTCCTTGGGGTAGTGGTCCCACCTTCCTGCCCTGGTCTCCTTGGGGTAGTGGTCCCACCTTCCTGCCCTGCCCCTTGGGGTAGTGGTCCCACCTTCCTGCCCTGGTCTCCTTGGGGTAGTGGTCCCACTTCCTGCCTAGCCTCTTGGGGTCACAACACGATTTTCTCGAAAAATAACTGAATTCGGCAAAAATGTAATTATCACGGTTTAATGCTTAAGAACAGGATTAGGTCCCTTGCGCACACTAGATTAATGCTGGCCCCAGAATATACACGAAACATGAGAATTCGAAATTTTCGCCAAAATGTACGAGTCTAGCCCAAGCTGGACTTAGAATTTTTTTGTGGAAACGTAGGTGGAAAAATTTTCTAAGTCTAAAAACGTAATTCTACCATCTTACTGGTAAATCTAGAAACAATATCACTCGCAACGATTGATAAGGATTAAGCCACCCAAGAGGTGGCACGGGCATGAATAGCCCGTAAGTGGTACAATTTTTTTTTTCTCCGTAATTCTTTTCATTATTCTGACATTGCATTTAATCATCGAGCTGTTATCGCGGGGAGGATACTGCTTCACAGTCTTTATGAGGGCGTCCAGCTGCTGGACACCTTTGTTGACCAGGAGAGTGGCTCTGTTGATGGCTTCAGGGTGGCCACAGCAAGATTCAGGAACTCTTAAAGCTCTTCTAAGGTCGTTGGTTGCTTCACATTCTAGAAGATAGTGAAGTAATGGCTTTTCTGTGACAGTTTGGCAGAAGATGCACTCTCTCTGTCGGGGTTCACCAATCTCCCAGTTGCATCTGTAACCTAGACGTAGTCTATATAACCTAACTGCTATTTCCCTGTGGATTCCTTTTGGGATATTTAATCTTTCTAATTTAGTTGCCTGAAGATACCATGTTGCAGAGGGCGAGCCTTCAGCTATTCTCTGGTGTAGGTAGGCTTTGTTGAGGTGTGAGAGTTTTTTGGTGATGATGTTTTTAATGTTCTCTAGGCTGGGTTGAATTGTTTTATCTATCACTGGATGACGAGTTGCCAGTTTAGCAATTTCATCAGCTTTCTCATTTAATGGGATTCCAATATGGGATGGGATCCAGTTCAAGGTTATGTTGAGTCCTTTGCCTTTAGCGACTGCTCCAAGATACAAAATGGTGGTAATTATCTCCACGTTATCTTTCCACTGTTTTTGTCCTAGTATTTGAAGTGCAGCTTTTGAGTCTGTGTGTATGATGGCATTTTGAGTGTTTTGTGCAATCACATATGCGAATGCCTGTTGTATGGCAAACAGCTCAGTTTGGGTTGATGATACTAGTCCTCCCAGTCTCCAATATGCCTGTATGCTGGCCGTGCAAAGAGCAGCGCCAGCACTTTCATATTCTGTGTCCACCGATCCGTCTGTGAAAATGTGGGTGGCTCCTGCTACTGCTATGCTATACATTTGCTCTTCTATTATGCGCCTTAGGATTGTCGGATCATAGGCAGCCTTTTTCATTGGGAGACTTTCTATTACTATTTTGAAAGTAGGCTCTTCCCACGGTGCAGCAGGAGTGTAATTTGGGTGTGGATGATCACCCTCTCTATCGAGAATCATGCTTTTTAACTGTAGTCTGTTTAGGACTTTTCCTGCTCTTGCAGCCCAAGAGTTTCCATTGTTTTGCCCTAGTCCAACCACCAAGGCCTGCCGTACTGGGATTGGATCAGAAGAAATAATTATCTTACTAATAATTGTAGCTGTCCTTTGAGATATTCTTTCCTGTAGAGAGGGCAAACCCGTCTCCAGTCTAAGTGTTTCAAGCTTGGTCCACATGGGGGCTCCCAGTGCGGCTCTCATAGCATTGTTTTGGGCAACTTCAAGCTTTTTCCACTGTTGGTGTGATAGATTTGTGAGTGCAGGTGCTGCATAATCGATCACTGATCTGACTGCCTGTACATAGTATGTGCGAAGGACTTGCAGATTGGCTCCTCCAGAGAGGGAGGTTAGCGACCTGAGGATTGCCGTCCTGGCCGCAGTTCGCTCTCTCAAGTAAGTGACCTCAGCATTAAAATTCATGTGTGTGTCCAGGATTATTCCTAGGTACTGATAGGTGTCCACCCATTCGATTGGTTGACCCTGTACTGTGAGTTGGATATTGGGCTTCGCTATTTTTATGGGCATGGCTTTTGACTTTGAGGGGTTGAGTTTGATCCCAATCTGTTTTGCCTCTTTACTGATGCAGTCTAAGCATTTGGGTGCAAGGCGCGCCGCATCCCTTCCTTTTATGATGATGACAAAGTCGTCCGCGTAGTTTAGCAGCCTACAGTGATGTGGAAGTTTCAACCTCATTATTCTTTCCATTAAACAGTTGAAGAGAAGAGGGCTGAGAATACCTCCTTGCGGTGTACCATTTTCATGTCTTTTGTACTCAGAAACTGTGCCATGAATTTTTACTCTTGCTTCTCTGTTTATGAGACAGTTTTTGATCCAGGAGAGCAGGTTGCCTCTGACCTCTTTGTCAATGAGGCAGCAGAGAATAGCAGGGGCGCTAGCCAGTTCAAAGGCTTTTTCGAGGTCCAGGAATATCAGCATTCCTGGTCTGTCATTCAAGTGGGCTAACAGAGTTGTAATACATTCCACTGTGCCAACCCCTTTTCTATAGGCATACATATCATGGTGCAGTCTAGGCATTTTCCACTCCAGTCTGTTGAGTGCCATTCTGTCAGCCGTCTTGGCTGCACAGCTTTGGAGAGAAATGGGCCTGGGATTATCTGGATCTTTAGGTTTTGGGATCGGTACTATGTCTGCTCTATTCCAAGCTGAAGGTCTAGTTTGAGAAGTCCAGGCTAAATTAATTAACCTTAGGTATGCAGCGTCTCCCTCTGGGCCGAGGTTTCTAATCATTTTATAGGTTATTTTGTCAGCTCCAGGGGATGTATCCTTGGAGTTTTTCTTAGCCCGATTGAGCTCATCCAGTGTGAAGGGGGCATTAGTGTCAGAGACTTCTTCACATGCTGTAAGGATTCTGTGCCACCTTTCTTCCTCTAGTCCTGTCTGTACTGCTAATACATCTGGTGGAAGTTGATTGCTGGCTGCTCTCTCTGCAAACCTGGTTGCCAGTACTTCGGCTTCCTGTAGAGGATCCTTGGGGTGTGGGGCTTTAGGTGTTTTATTCCCTTTGGCCCGGTGGATTTGCTGCCACATCTCTCCAAGAGAGGTGTGTTCATTCAGGTGTGAACACCATTCCAGCCACTTTTGTTCTTTTATTAGTCTGGTCTCTCGATGTACATGTTCCTTGACCTCACAAAGTAAGGACCTGTTGCGGTCACTCGGATGCTTTTTGTATAGCTTTCTTGTTCTGTTGAGTCTATGGTTGAGTTCTTTGACACGTTCGCAATAGTACCAATGATCTTTATGGTGTCCGGTGGACTGTTTTTTCAGTGGGATTGAGTGGTTGGCTGCACTTTGAATCGCTTTGACAAATTCTTGTTCTGCCTGATTAATGTCTCCGGGAAGATCATAGTTTCTATGCCACTCTGAAATGAGGTTTTGAAATCGGTCCCAGTTTGCTAAAGCAAAGTTCCAGGCTTCAGATGGAGGCGGAGGTGGAGTGGGTAGGTCTAACGTAAGATCAATTTGGACCCCATAGTGGTCGCTTGTGAGTGTGGGCTCAACTGACCATGTCGCTACATCTCTTAGGGAGGCTGAAACGAAGGTTAGGTCTAATCTGCCTCCTTGGATGTGGGTAGGTTCATTCTTGTTTAGGATTTGTATTTCTGGAAGCTGGTCTAATAGGTGTGCAATGTGAATGCCGGCTTCGTTTGTTGTGTTCGAGCCCAGTACCAATCGATGATGGGCATTAAAATCTCCACAAATGATTGTGTTTGTTGTTGTCCCGTTTCCAAATAACACAGAGAGATCCATTTCGGCATGTGGAGACCTGTACACATTAAACACCTCAAGTGTGTCGTGTCTTAGCTCAATGGTTACTCCCATTACCTCTGTCCCTGCTCCACAATCAGGTGGGCTGGTTATGGACTTGGAGATCAGGTCACATTTTACATAGATTGCACATCCCCTGGATTGCCCATTGATCCATGGAAGGAAGAAGCCTCGATAGCCTGAGATTTTAGGTTCTAATCCGGCTCGAAGCAAGCTCTCCTGTAGTATCAGGATGTCTATGCCCTTGGTTACTGCTATGCATTGCAAGTGTTGCAATTTAGTGCGCAGTCCTTGCGCATTCCATTGCAGGATCTTTAGACCTCTATGTTCTTGGAATTTGCTGATAATTCCGTGGTATCCATGGAGTCTGATGAACACGCCATGGAAGTTGCAATTGGTGTATAGGTTCTTAGTGGACCTGAAATTGACTCATCAATGTCGCTTTCCGACGATCCAGACGCTATCTGTTTTTTAGAGGGGTGTCTCCTGCCCTGCTGTCTTGAAGGTGAAGATATTACATTTTCGAATCTCTTGAGTTTGTGCTCAATTGTCTTCCGAGTCTCTGTGGTTTGCTTGATTCCATGTGATGACAGCAGACTTTCGATCAACTCGGTGACCAGAGTTTTGAGCATTGGCCAGAGAGCGTCTATTTCTGTGGGAGCACTATTTAAAGCTGTGCAGGTTTGGGGCCTAGTAGCTTTTAGACCCTGCTCAGTGGTAACTTTGACACTAGGATTGTTTTTCCTAATGGCCCCAGTGTGCTTACTGGATGAAATGGGAGGGCGACTGCTTTGAACATGATTCTTGTGTCCTCCAGCTTTCTTTTTTTCCTGTACGGGGGTCTTCACACCCTTCACCATGGCGGATGGTGAAGGGCCGTGTGCCCCCTCTTTCTGAATGGGTAGACCCCACGCGGTTTTAGTGGGCAGGGGAGCTGGTATTAGTTTTGGTGGGGGCTTCGGCTCTGCTGTAGGCGTGGTGGGGTTTGTATGAAGCCTTTTGAGCCTTTCAGGGCATTTCAAGTTCCAGGCGTGATGTTCCTTGGAGCAATTTGGGCACTTTGCCTGAACAGGGTGGTTTGCCTTGTGTCTATCAATGCATATTTTTGTGTCATGGGGCTGGCTGCAGACTCCGCACCTCACTGGGCGTTGGCAGCCATCTTTGTGATGTCCAAATCTCTGACATCTGAAGCATCTTAGGGGCTCTGGGGTGTAAGGCCTGTGTTGGAATACGCCCCAGATTCCAAGGTCAAGTTTCTCCGGTATCCGTCCTCTAACTGTGAGAAGAACTTGTCGGGTTTCCTGTTTGTGGTTCTTACCTGGCATCTCTCTGCTGACACCACATAGTTCAGCTTTTCGAGATGGTCAAGGGCCATATGCAAGGGATAGTGGAGGACAATGATTTTACGTATTTTATCCTCAGGTTTCAGTTCCTCACATTTTGTGTAATTTTTCAGAATCGTAGCGGCCGACTCGTCTTTAGGTCTTAGAATGTATTCACCTCTGAGATTAGGTTTTGCTCTGATCTGGAGCTGGGGGTACTCTTTTTCGAGGTCTACTACAGTGGCATAGGAAGACTTACCTTCGGTGTGCTGCACTTTGAAGATTGGCAGTGGAGATTTAGTCTGAGCTGCTGGAAGAGCTGGAGAAGCTGGAGTGATTATAGGGCGATGGGTCGTCATGGAGTGGCTAGTCCTGTTAGCCTTATTCACGTGATGCCACTCGCCGTCACTTACAGAACTTGTATCCAGAGGAGCTGGAAGAGCTGGGGAAGCTGGAGTGTTTATAGGGCGATGGGTCGTCATGGAGTGGCTTGTCCTGTTAGCCTTACTCACGTGATGCCACTCGCCGTCACTTTCAGAGCTTGTATCCAGTATAGATGGTCGTTTTCTGCACTGAGCAGCATTGCTGGATCGATTATAACTCAATTGGAATTCCATAATGAAATTCAAATGATCACTTGTGGAGTGGTCTGGTGAGTGAAGGTGATGCTCTGTGCTACTGGAGACAAAGTCAGCGTGGAGTTGGCTCACTGGGTGAACTGCACTCTCAACGACTGGGGAATCCTAATGACGCCCAGATCATATACGTGACCCACTAATACAAATTAATCACAGTTAACGACTTTCCAACGTTAACTTAGCCGAAAACTTATCCCAAAATACTTAGAAATATTCCACGAGTTCTATCAAGCACTACACGAAAATTACTATCCCTTAACAAACTCCTTCACTTAACTATCGTGACCGACATATAGCCCTAAGTTCAGAGGATTAACTACGCTCTAGAACCAACGCCTCTGACTTAGACTGATATAATAAGGAATAGGAAGGCTTAATGTACGCACTTAGCCTAATATACACGAAAATACTGAACACTTGCGAAAAATTTTAACCGGGGATTGAATTTAGGGGAAAAAATTGTTAATCTCTAGAAAAACGCAATTAAACGGAATTACTTTATAAATTTAATTATACTTAATTTAAAGATACACTCGACTTAATACTATAATTGCTCCATCTGACTCGCCGTACCGCACCTAGCCTAGGGGTCTCGACCGTCTAGATTCTAACAGAGCGACACGCAGCTTTCAGCAACAATTAAGACTAGAGGCGACTCAACCTCCACTAAGTGTGCGATCACTTAGTCGTTGAATCGTTGCTAGGTAGTTTACTAGTCCGTCCCTCGGAAGCCGCAACGCCCTTCACGGATTTACGTTTTCCCTTAGCGATTTGGGTCGTCTAACAACGCCCTCGGACCTATCTCCTGGCGTCCCACAGATAAATCCGCCCAGACAGTCCACAAGGAACTGCTGTTGAGAGTATGGTGGCTCCCAACACCTCTGAATCAATTGCACTGGGTCGAGTATGGTACCCAGTCCAATAAACTCTGAGCGGTCTCCTTAACCAATAAAACTGAACAGAATTACTAACTAAACCTTAATCGTATCAGCCCGCATGAACCAAAGATTCGCCAATCCCCACTCAACCGCACTGTCGTGAGGCGCACTGCTAATCCTGGCTCGCGGCTGTCCTCCCTACCATCCATGCACGTGTCCGAATAACGAGACGCGTGAGCCTTTCAACAATTTCAAACAAAATTGTTGAAACCACCGCTGTGCACCATTGTAACACGGGAGGGGTTCTACCGTCTCCTTCCCCCTTTTATTCTCTGTGTACCCGTATTCTTACTTTAGTTCTTTACCAAGGGACCCCAAGACTTTTACTCTAGCCAACCCCACTCCACGTGGTCTCAAGACGAATGACCGTCTCAAGATTCTACACCCGTATGACGTGAAATAGACTTCTAGCAAATTTCTAGGATCTCCTTTCCGCCGCCACCACCAGACCAGTAACCAAATGAGCAATGATCGAGGTCTGGGTCGACCACGCTAAACAATCAACCTTGGGGCTTGATTCCCCACTAGAAAAACAAAACCCTGGATCTTACGTGTGTAGTTAATTCAAAACGATGTGAATGATGTACTCGGATTTGAGGAGCATCGGCGTCCACCTCAACTCGGCCACGTGGGGACCACGTGGCAAGGACAAGTTCACAAATACCAAAAGAAATGGAAGTAATAAAATGCACATTAACTAATTAATTTATTCAAAGCTAAACAAGATCTAAAGAAATTATAATCCTGACTTGAACACTCCCTGACTGGCAATGAATGGACTATTCCCAACAATTACTCGTAAAGCAACTCTACCTTGGGCGACCAGCTAGGATGTTCGTGCTGTCGGGAGGCCAATGATGGAAAGGCCACCTGCCCGAGTTGTTTCCAAAACCACTGAGATCGTCCTCTCTCTGATGCTCCTCTCTCCAGGAGCCCAGAGCAGAGTATTGTTCCGCATAGCTTACCAAGTTACTTAGCCAGGCTTTAGTTTAACAATTGACCTCTGTCGTACTGAATTATCCAGATTGATTGAATTATTGTACTGAAGTTTAAATTATACAAGCATCTTAAGGAAGCTATTCCCAATTACAAAATAGCTATTTGACCTTTGAGAAATAGAGGACGTGGAACCTCGTGACCTATGACCGCTCTAGGTCACTCCGCAATAAAGTAGTCCTGACCTGTGACGTCACTGAAGGTGACTTAAAACTCATTCTCCAACTAATTAAATACTATTGATATTATAAACAGTAATACTATACAGTACAATTTGAATGCAAAATGAATGAAGGCTAATTTCTCTAAATAAGTGAATACTACAGAATAATTCATTATACGACCTATAAACAAAGGCGATTATTTTCACCACGGGTTCCCTGGGGACAGGTCCCGGGGTCACCACGCGGTCCAGCTTCCCATTCTCCCTTGTATAGATAAAACCTTCTGGATAATTCTTAAAAGAAGCCCAGTTTGTTACAGTACACTTGTTCCCACCTTCTGTATCTGCACTTCTTCCCACCTTCTGTATCCACACTTCCTTCCCACCTTCTGTATCCACACTTCCTTCCCACCTTCTGTATCCACACTTCCTTCCCACCTTCTGTATCTGCACTTCCTTCCCACCTTCTGTATCTGCACTTCCTTCCCACCTTCTGTATCTACACTTCCTTCCCACCTTCTGTATCTACACTTCCTTCCCACCTTCTGTATCCTCACTTCCTTCCCACCTTCTGTATCTACACTTCCTTCCCACCTTCTGTATCCACACTTCCTTCCCACCTTCTGTATCTACACTTCCTTCCCACCTTCTGTATCTACTGTTCCTTCCCACCTTCTGTACCCTCACTTCCTTCCCACCTTCTGTATCTACTGTTCCTTCCCACCTTCTGTACCCTCACTTCCTTCCCACCTTCTGTATCTACTGTTCCTTCCCACCTTCTGTATCCTCACTTCCTTCCCACCTTCTGTATCTACTGTTCCTTCCCACCTTCTGTATCTACACTTCCTTCCCACCTTCTGTATCTACACTTCCTTCCCACTTTCTGTATCCTCACTTCCTTCCCACCTTCTGTATCTACACTTCCTTCCCACCTTCTGTATCTACACTTCCTTCCCACCTTCTGTATCCTCACTTCCTTCCCACCTTCTGTATCTACACTTCCTTCCCACCTTCTGTATCTACACTTCCTTCCCACCTTCTGTATCTGCACTTCCTTCCCACCTTCTGTATCTACACTTCCTTCCCACCTTCTGTATCCACACTTCCTTCCCACCTTCTGTATCTACTGTTCCTTCCCACCTTCTGTATCTACACTTCCTTCCCACCTTCTGTATCTACACTCCCTCCCACCTTCTGTATCTACACTTCCTTCCCACCTTCTGTATCTCACTTCCTTCCCACCTTCTGTATCTCACTTCCTTCCCACCTTCTGTATCTGCACTTCCTCCCACCTTCTGTATCTGCACTTCCTTCCCACCTTCTGTATCTACTTTCCTTCCCACCTTCTGTATCTACACTTCCTTCCCACCTTCTGTATCTACACTTCCTTCCCACCTTCTGTATGCACTTCCTTCCCACCTTCTGTATCCTCACTTCCTTCCCACCTTCTGTATCCTCACTTCCTTCCCACCTTCTGTATCTGCACTTCCTTCCCACCTTCTGTATCTCACTTCCTTCCCACCTTCTGTATCCTCACTTCCTTCCCACCTTCTGTATCCTCACTTCCTTCCCACCTTCTGTATCTACTGTTCCTTCCCACCTTCTGTATCTACTGTTCCTTCCCACCTTCTTTATCTACTGTTCCTTCCCACCTTCTGTATCCACACTTCCTTCCCACCTTCTGTATCTACACTTCCTTCCCACCTTCTGTATCTACACTTCCTTCCCACCTTCTGTATCTACACTTCCTTCCCACCTTCTGTATCCTCACTTCCTTCCCACCTTCTGTATCTACTGTTCCTTCCACCTTCTGTATCTACTGTTCCTTCCCACCTTCTGTATCTACTTTCCTTCCCACCTTCTGTATCTACACTTCCTTCCCACCTTCTGTATCTACACTTCCTTCCCACCTTCTGTATCTACACTTCCTTCTCACCTTCTGTATCTACTGTTCCTTCCCACCTTCTGTATCCTCACTTCCTTCCCACCTTCTGTATCTACTGTTCCTTCCCACCTTCTGTATCTACACTTCCTTCCCACCTTCTGTATCTACACTTCCTTCCCACCTTCTGTATCTACACTTCCTTCCCACCTTCTGTATCTACACTTCCTTCCCACCTTCTGTATCCTCACTTCCTTCCCACCTTCTGTATCTACACTTCCTTCTACTTCTGGATCTACTGTTCCTTCCCACCTTCTGTATCCTCACTTCCTTCCCCCTTCTGTATCTACTGTTCCTTCACACTTCTGTATCTACACTTCCTTCCCACCTTCTGTATCTACTGTTCCTTCCCACCTTCTGTATCTACTGTTCCTTCCCACCTTCCGTATCTACTGTTCCTTCCCACCTTCTGTATCTACACTTCCTTCCCACCTTCTGTATCTACTGTTCCTTCCCACCTTCTGTATCTACTGTTCCTTCCCACCTTCTGTATCTACACTTCCTTCCACCTTCTGTATCTACACTTCCTTCCCACCTTCTGTATCTACTGTTCCTTCCCACCTTCTGTATCTACTGTTCCTTCCCACCTTCTGTATCTACACTTCCTTCCCACCTTCTGTATCTACACTTCCTTCCCACCTTCTGTATCTACACTTCCTTCCCACCTTCTGTATCTACTGTTCCTTCCCACCTTCTGTATCTACTGTTCCTTCCCACCTTCTGTATCTACTGTTCCTTCCCACCTTCTGTATCTACACTTCCTTCCCACCTTCTGTATCTACACTTCCTTCCCACCTTCTGTATCTACTGTTCCTTCCCACCTTCTGTATCTACTGTTCCTTCCCACCTTCTGTATCTACACTTCCTTCCCACCTTCTGTATCTACTGTTCCTTCCCACCTTCTGTATCTACTGTTCCTTCCCACCTTCTGTATCTACTGTTCCTTCCCACCTTCTGTATCTACACTTCCTTCCCACCTTCTGTATCTACACTTCCTTCCCACCTTCTGTATCTACTGTTCCTTCCCACCTTCTGTATCTACTGTTCCTTCCCACCTTCTGTATCTACTGTTCCTTCCCACCTTCTGTATCTACTGTTCCTTCCCACCTTCTGTATCCACACTTCCTTCCCACCTTCTGTATCCACACTTCCTTCCCACCTTCTGTATCTACACTTCCTTCCCACCTTCTGTATCTACACTTCCTTCCCACCTTCTGTATCCTCACTTCCTTCCCACCTTCTGTATCTACACTTCCTTCCCACCTTCTGTATCTACACTTCCTTCCCACCTTCTGTATCCTCACTTCCTTCCCACCTTCTGTATCTACACTTCCTTCCCACCTTCTGTATCCTCACTTCCTTCCCACCTTCTGTATCTACACTTCCTTCCCACCTTCTGTATCCTCACTTCCTTCCCACCTTCTGTATCCTCACTTCCTTCCCACCTTCTGTATCTACACTTCCTTCCCACCTTCTGTATCTACACTTCCTTCCCACCTTCTGTATCTACACTTCCTTCCCACCTTCTGTATCCTCACTTCCTTCCCACCTTCTGTATCTACACTTCCTTCCCACCTTCTGTATCCACACTTCCTTCCCACCTTCTGTATCTACACTTCCTTCCCACCTTCTGTATCTACACTTCCTTCCCACCTTCTGTATCCACACTTCCTTCCCACCTTCTGTATCCACACTTCCTTCCCACCTTCTGTATCTACACTTCCTTCCCACCTTCTGTATCTACACTTCCTTCCCACCTTCTGTATCTACACTTCCTTCCCACCTTCTGTATCTACACTTCCTTCCCACCTTCTGTATCTACACTTCCTTCCCACCTTCTGTATCTACACTTCCTTCCCACCTTCTGTATCCTCACTTCCTTCCCACCTTCTGTATCCTCACTTCCTTCCCACCTTCTGTACCCTCACGTGTTTCCACATTAAACTCTTCGTTACAGTGGTCAAGAACCCTGGAAAACACTTAGTCTGTCGTAGGGAAGATTCCTTGAAATTTTATTTTCTATTTAATATCTTCCTCCCAGGTAACCACTAAACTAGTCAACGTGTCACTTTTATACTGCTGTAGGTATGTCGTCTGCTGTAGTAAATATAAATTACTTAGTTAAAATACCACAAATTTCTTGATCATAATTCCCTATCCTTTTTTATCCTAGGCTTCTCCTTAGTCTTTTCTTTGGTATGTGTGAAAAAGCCCTTCTGGATAGAAACAAAAACGTACAGACAGACAGAAAGACTGATAGATTGATCAATAGATCAATCGATAGATTGATTTGCGGGTCAACGTAAAAGAATGAGGTAATTCCATTACAACACGTGTCTAAGAAACGGTATGTATTATCTTTGAAATCCCCCCCCCCATATGCTCTTTGCATCTGAAAGTCAAATGTAATCTTTTGAGAGCATTAGTTAAATTGTCTGTCTTGCTGGAAGGGTATAGTTTTTCCCCATAGTGAGGGGGGGGGGGGTTATGGCTGCATGCAGAGCATTACATGCAATATAAATGCAAATCAAATTGAGGGTTAGCTTTCATCCCTGAGCTTTACTGAGTGAGCACTGCAATTTTGAGACAATTATCGGCCTTTCTCTCGTTCTCATTTAATTCATTTACAGTTCGATGATTTCTATAGCCTATTACTTTTACGGAAGAACCTTTCTGTATTTTTTGCGCTGCGAATCTATAAGATATTCCATGTTTAGTTAAACTAAAATGTGAACGGTTGAACCACACTTATCTGTGGATACGACGATCTGTCGTTGTTCTGTATATTGGTGAGGTTTTATGGAAAACAAAATCGTTTGGGCACGTTTCCTTAACGCAATGCATCTGCTCCCCCCTCGTAGTGAATAAGTTCACGGGAGTCAGGCGACTGTTGTGGGTTGTATTCTGGAAAATGTCAAGTTTTTAGCCTTGAGAAACCTTGATAAGCAAATAGCTTTGTCCCCCTACAAAGAGTGACTACATTTGATGGATAAATCTCTTAGTTTCTGTTTGTGAAGTTAATAGTGACATTCTGGGTAGTGCGGAGTACCGTTATCAGTTGGCATGTATTCCGAGCGATGATTATATCTCCCGGTGTAGACTGTATACCATGTGGTTTACTATTTTTTGTATTATTCAATGTAATGTACTCTTTTTTGGTTATTTTGTGGTTTACTTTTGTTGGTTGGTGTACTCTTTATATATATATATATATATATATATATATATATATATATATATATATATATATATATATAATATACACCATGTGGTATACTTGTCTTTGCTTCATTAGATAAAGATTGTGTTCGATTACAGTTCAGATTCCTGAAAGCAGTATAACCTGCTTATATTGTCTAACCTTTCATATTCCGCTGATTGAACTCGGTATATGTGTGTGGCTTGTGGGATATGTTTGGGCGCTGTTGGCAGAAACCTCCCAATGAGATTGACTGTTGAAGTCGTCGTCTTCTCTTACAGATGCTTCCTTGTATCCGGACACTTTCCTTCCGCCATTTTATTACTTTGTATCCGCCTCATGACCCAGCACCTATTTTCATTACCTTGTATCCGGTCTCATGCCCCAGCACCTATTTTCATTACCTTATATCCGGCCTCCTGCCCCAGCACCCATTTTCATTACCTTATATCCGGCCTCATGACCCAGCACCTATTTTCATTACCTTATATCCGGCCTCCTGCCCCAGCACCCATTTTCATTACCTTATATCCGGCCTCCTGCCCCAGCACCCATTTTCATTACCTTATATCCGGCCTCCTGCCCAGCACCCATTTTCATTACCTTATATCCGGCCTCCTGCCCCAGCACCCATTTTCATTACCTTATATCCGGCCTCCTGCCCCAGCACCCATTTTCATTACCTTATATCCGGCCTCCTGCCCCAGCACCCATTTTCATTACCTTATATCCGGCCTCCTGCCCCAGCACCCATTTTCATTACCTTATATCCGGCCTCCTGCCCCAGCACCCATTTTCATTACCTTATATCCGGCCTCCTGCCCCAGCACCCATTTTCATTACCTTATATCCGGCCTCCTGCCCCAGCACTCATCTTGCATTTCATGTAACAGATCACTTGCCACGTGTGGTCGTTGAACGTTATAAGTGCTTTCTTTGCGCACTTTTAGTCTGAGTGGGCGTGTCTGTGTTCTTATCTGTGTTTTTGTGCACAGCGCAATTTTTGTGTTTTGCTTTAGCAACACGAATGTAAATATGTTTAGTGATGTGTTTCTCTGTATTTTATCTAAAAGGAGAATATGCTGACGAGTGATTTCTGGAGCCGCCGGAGACCCATTCACTCAAGTGGGAGGAGACCAGGTGCAAGCATTGATTTTAGATACTCCTTCACTGCTTGTACTGGCTGTCTGTCTCTCTTTTATCTTTTATATATATACAAGAGTTGTTACATTCTTTACAGCCACTAGCACGTATAGCGTTTCGGGCAAGTCCTTAATCTTCCCCCGGAAAACGACCCGTTATATAGTTTAACAACTAGGTACCCATATGCAGACGAGGAGTCACAATAACGTGGCTGAAATATGTTGACCAAACCACACACACTAGAAAGTGAAGGGACGACGACGTTTCGGTCCGTCCTGGACCATTCTCACTCGGAGTATAGGTACCTGTACACTACTGGATGAACAAAGGCTACACTTAAGGATTGGCGCCCTGTAAATTCTCCCCCGGCCAGGATACGAACCAAGGTCAAAGCGCTCGCGATATGCCAAGGAAGTGTGTTACCACTTCCCCATGGGGACTACGAATCGCCACGGATCTGTTTTCTCGCCAATCTGGCTGGCTTTAACCACCGTCTTTCGCCTGGGCAGCCGGTTGTCTAGGATATGGTTCTTGACCCACCTTGTAATTTATCAGTTATAAAATATCAAAGCTATCAATCCCTTTATTAGTTAAAGCTACTAACTAAATCTCCCAAATAAGGTTACGAAACAACGCAACTGAGGTTACTAACTAGTGATATTGAAACTACATGTATATTTTAGTGCTACTACTTGAATATTACTTTTTGGCGCGTGTATTTTAACAAACGCTGTGTTGTCTTTAATTGGTATTCGGCTTTTGCTTATCTTTTCACCTAGACTCCCACCCCATAAAAGGGGACCACAACAGCCATTAACTTCACGACTAAACATCACATTCACTCCAAACATCTACCACCTACGGGCTATTCATGCCCGTATTCAT
Source organism: Procambarus virginalis (assembly GCA_020271785.1). Classification (NCBI taxonomy): domain Eukaryota; kingdom Metazoa; phylum Arthropoda; class Malacostraca; order Decapoda; family Cambaridae; genus Procambarus; species Procambarus virginalis. The sequence goes on along the minus strand of WNGS01167503.1, from coordinate 15,949 downwards.
CACTCCTGGGGGGGGGGCTTAATCTTCATCAACCATTAACAAGAAAGGGAAGATAACTATCAGGAGAAAGTGCCAGGCTATTACGACGAAGTTGTTGCGTTTTATTTCATTAACAAGAAGGAAAACTCAACAATTTAGTTTTTTAACCTCGATCACACCAACGCAAATTTCAGTTATTAATGAAACATAGTAAAAAATTAAATTGTTTTGCCACATTAGAAACGTTTGAATCTAAAGAATCCCCCCCCCCCCAACCTATCGACGCATAGAAAACGACTAACACAATTGTGTACATTTTAAAACGTTCACTCCAGGCCCCGTGTTCTACGGATCGGTCGATTCTGCTAAAAATGGGACTCGTGAGGTGATGGGACGAGTTGAATGGGGTTATTGAGGGAGGGGGTAATGTTCTCGATGAGGGGGCGTAGGAGGGATGGAATGTGATTGTACGGGGAGGGAGGGAGGAGAGAGAGAGAGAGAGGGGGGNCACACACACACCCCACACACCCCACACACTCCACACCCCACACCCCCCCCCACACACATTCCCCACACCCCACCCCACACACCCCAAACCCCACACCCCACACACCCCACACACACACACACACTCCACACCCCCCCCACACAAACACACCCACACACACTCCACACCCCACACCCCCCACACACACACACATACTACACACCCCACACAACCCCACACACACACACTACACACATACACACACTACACACATACACACCCCCACACCCCCACACCCCACACCCCACACACCCACACCCCCACACCCACACACTCCACACCCTACGCACTCCACACCCACACACACACACTCCACACCCCACACACACACACACACACACACACACACCCCACACACACACACACTCCACACACACTCCACACAAACCCCACACACACACCCCCCACACACACACTCCACACACACACCCCACACACACACACACACACACGTTGCAACCCATCCTCACAAATTCGTATAGTCAATATTGACTTGTTAAATACGTGCATAGGTGACGTACTAAACATAATAGTTTACCTTGAAAAGCTTCATAGAAAACACCGACCTTACCTAACCTTGTTAGTATGTTAAGATAAGCATCTTATTGCTTCGTAATTACAACTAATTACTTAACCTATACCTATAATTGGTTAAGTAACAATTGTAATTACGAAGCTATAAGATGCTTATTTTAACATACTAACAAGGTTAGGTAAGGTCGGTGTTTTCTATGAAGCTTTTCAAGGTAAACTATTATGTTTAGTACGTCACCTATGCACGTATTTAATAAGTCAATATTGACTATACGAATTTGCGAGGACGGAATGCGCACACATCCCCCCCACCCCCCAACACCACCAACACACACCCCCAACCGGCCAAACTGGCAAACAACCACCAACTGCCGGAGAGGTCGGGCAACACGTCCACACTCCACGGCAACTAGCAGTCCACCCACACACTGGGTCAAGTGGTTGACTAAATGTGGCCCATGCCCACCTCTTTGTGGATAAATCTTCATCAAACAAGTAACGGCAAGTCCTTAGACAGTTCTCCAATCACTGGCTTATTTGAAGCAAATGTTGGACATGTATGTTAATTGGTTTGGTTGAGTATATTTAGGGTGCATCTCTGGAGGCAGTTTTCCTTACGAATATGTTCTTAGGAAGATGAAAGATTTTTTGGAAGAAATATACTAATTTTAAATGTCAATTCCTCTGAAATCACGGGATACTTGATAAAACATGTTATACATAATCATTTATATTTACATAAGAATTATTGAAGAAAATACATTGTTTATATATCGCAAAGTGAAACCTAAGTATGCAAGTTCAGCACAGGTAATTTAATGAATGTTACCTTCAAAATAAATATATATTAACATAGTAATATGTCGAGTTGGATTTATTACAGGTGATTTCAGACTTGATTTAGAACATTTGCACAAGTAACACACACACACACACACACACACACACACACGTTGGGCCGGATGGAATCTCGCCATGGGTATTGAAAGAGTGTGCAAGAGCACTTTGCTTGCCACTCGCCATAGTGTATAGTAGGTCACTGGAAACGGGGGACCTACCAAAAATATGGAAGACTGCTAATGTAGTACCAATATACAAAAAGGGTGACAGACAAGAGGCACTGAACTACAGGGCAGTGTCCTTAACTTGTATACCATGCAAGGTGATGGAGAAGATTGTGAGAAAAAACCTAGTAACACATCTAGGGAGAAGACTTCGTGACAACCCATCAACATGGGTTCAGGGAGGGTAAATCTTGCCTTACAGGCTTGATAGAATTCTACGATCAGGTGACAAGAATTAAGCAAGAAAGAGAAGGGTGAGCGAACTGCATTTTTTTGGACTGTCGGAAAGCCTTTGACACAGTACCCCATAAAAGGTTGATGCATAAGCTGGAGAAACGGGCAGGAGTAACAGGTAGGGCGCTCCAGTGGATAAGGGAGTACCTAAGCAATAGGAAGCAGAGAGTTACAGTGAGGGGTGAGACCTCAGACTGGCGTGAAGTCACCAGTGGAGTCCCACAGGGCTCTGTACTTGGACCTATCCTGTTTCTGATATACGTAAATGATCTCCCAGAGGGTATAGACTCATTCCTCTCAATGTTTGCTGACGACGCCAAAATTATGAGAAGGATTAAGACAGAGGAGGACAGCTTGAGACTTCAAGAAGACCTGGACAAGCTGCAGGAATGGTCGAACAAATGGCTGTTAGTTTAACCCAAGCAAATGTAATGTAATGAAGATAGGGGTAGGAAGCAGGAGACCAGATACAAGGTATCATTTGGGAGATGAAATACTTCAAGAGTCAGAGAGAAAGACCTGGGGGTTGATATCACGCCAGACCTGTCCCCTGAAGCTCATATCAAGAGGATAACATCAGCAGCATATGCCAGGTTGGCTAACATAAGAACGGCCTTTAGAAACTTGTGTAAGGAATCTTTCAGAACATTATATACCACATATGTCAGACCAATCCTGGAGTATGCGGCTCCAGCATGGAGTCCCTATCTAGTCAAGCATAAGACTAAACTGGAAAAGGTTCAAAGGTTTGCCACCAGACTAGTACCCGAGCTGAGAGGTATGAGCTACGAGGAGCGACTGCAGGAATTAAACCTCACTTCGTTGGAAGACAGAAGAGTTAGGGGGACATGATCACCACATTCAAGATTCTCAGGGGAATCGACAGGGTTGATAAAGACAGGCTGTTTAACACAAGGGGCACACGCACTAGGGGACACAGGTGGAAACTGAGTGCCCAAATGAGCCACAGAGATATTAGAAAGAACTTTTTTAGTGTCAGAGTGGTTGACAAATGGAATGCATTAGGAAGCGATGTGGTGGAGGCTGACTCCATACACAGTTTCAAGTGTAGATATGATAGAGCCCATTAGGCTCAGGAAACTGTACACCTGTTGATTGACGGTTGAGAGGCGGGACCAAAGAGCCAGAGCTCAACCCCCGCAAGCACAACTAGGTGAGTACAACTAGGTGAGTACACACACACACACACACACACACACACACACACACACACACACACACACACACACACACACACACACACACACACACACACACACACACAGGCGTCTTCGTCACTGTCTCCCTTGACAAGTTGGCTCAACCATGAAGAAACACGCACGTTGTGATGGTTTCAAGTGTTTTGCAAGCCAGACCATCTGCCACACGACACACTCCCACGGACCCATCATTTTGATCGACATTTCCATACGTCTGGCTAAAAGGTGGCCAAGATCATTACTATAGTACACCCTTTTGGCGTCGAATATTTGTGTTTTTAGTACCTGAGAAACCGTTCTACAGACTCGGTTGTAAAATGATAAGCACAGACGCGTGTTCTTCATCCATAATAACTGCGTGAAGTATTCCCTGGCTGTGTAGCTTTACTAAAAAAAATCGGACCCACTTGTTCCTTTCACTCAACTTTAACGGCCCGTTGTTCACCGTTTATCTTTATTGTAACCTTAGCCCGGTGATGTCTTGTAATACTTGGTGTTTGATCACAAAGTCCCACAGGTACAAGAATAAACTGCTACTACCAGTTACAAATACTCTTAACCCTGCCACCGCCATCTTCTTTATAACCTGATGTAATTAAGCTAATTGACTGTTAAGGAAACGGACAATTAGTCAGGAATCCCAAGAATCTGGATCACCAATTACTGAGGGGCGAATTTACGCAAAGACGGCTTACTCAATCAAGGAATCTTAATATATGAGGACGCTTGATGGAGCCACATGAAATTTACAAAACAAAATATCAGGATCGTGGACTAAGAAGTAATATAAGGGAGGTTGTCTAAACAGAGGAAATAAATTAATTACTTTTTATATAGTAAAATATTCAAAGTATAATATCAGCATACCCTACCTTGACCTTGAGGTTACCTTGAGGTGTTTCCGGGGTTTAGCGTCCCCGCGGCCTGGTCGTCGACCAGACCTCCTTGTTGTTGGACTGGTCAACCAGGCTGATGGACGCGGTTGCTCACAGCCTGACGTACGAGTCACAGCCTGGTTGTTAATAAAGTATCCTTTGGAGGTGCTTATTGAGTTCTCTGTAGTGGAAGCGTGTTGAACAGTCTGGGGCTTCTGATGTTGATAGTTCTAAGTACTTATTGCACCTCTGCTCTTCAACAGGGGTATTCTGCACATTCTTCCATGACTTCTAGTCTCGTGTGGTGTTATTTCTGTGTGCAGGTTTGGACCAGCTCCTCTACTATTTTCCACGTGTAAATTATTATGTATCTCTCCTGCCTGCGCTCAAGAGAATACAGATTTAGGCTCTTTAGTCGGTTTAGGTGTTTTACTGAATGGATTCTAGCAGTAAAGGATCTCTGCACGCTCTCCGGGTTAGCAATTTCTCCAGCTTCGAAAGTGGCTATCATTGTGCAGCAGTACTCCACTCTAAATTACACTTGCGTCTTGAAAAGTATCATCGGTATAGCATCTCTAGTGTGAAAGGTTCTTGTTATCCAACCTGTCATTTTTCTTGAAGTTGTGACGGCTACTTTATTTTATGTAAATTATTTTTACACTTGAAATATAATTTTTCCCAACACTATTAATTTATTCTTGTGCCTCATTAATATTTGTATTTCCTTAGAATCTGATAATTGAAAGGGAAATAATGTAAATAAATGTCATTCTATAAAAACTACTTCATAAATGATGAAAAATTATATTTGAATAGCTAAAATATGTACAATCGTAGCTCAAACTAGTTTAATATCCCATCAAATATTTAAATTATATAATAAAATTACAAAAAAAACATTTGAAAAAGCAGTGACGATGTCTTGTAAAATGATATCATAACTGAAACGTTTTCTTGTTTGGAAAATGACCACCTCGACCAGGTTTTCGCTTCTTTGCAGGATTGGCACGAGCTCTGGCTCGAGCTTCCTTCATCTTCTTTAGCTGCGCTTCCTCTTCCTCTCCTTCAACAATTCACAATTCTGCATCAATGTCCTTTACCTTTAATTTCCCTTCCAACGTTTCCATAACTTGTTGAAGTCTTCCTCCTTGAAGCGTATGTAGCCCTTGGTTATACCACGGCTAGCCATACCACATATCCCCAGCTTAATGATTCCTGGTTTCAGGCACTTATTAATAAATTTATTTTAATAAAACTAATAATTCAATACAAGACTTTACCTTAAAATATGTAAAATCTCCCAGCCGAGGTTCTAGCATCCTTGGGGTAGTGGTCCCACCTTCCTGCCCTGGCCTCCTTGGGGTAGTGGTCCCACCTTCCTGCCCTGGTCTCCTTGGGGTAGTGGTCCCACCTTCCTGCCCTGGCCTCCTTGGGGTAGTGGTCCCACCTTCCTGCCCTGGTCTCCTTGGGGTAGTGGTCCCACCTTCCTGCCCTAGCCTCCTTGGGGTCACAACACGATTTTCTCGAAAAATAACTGAATTCGGCAAAAATGTAATTATCACGGTTTAATGCTTAAGAACAGGATTAGGTCCCTTGCGCACACTAGATTAATGCTGGCCCCAGAATATACACGAAACATGAGAATTCGAATTTTCGCCAAAATGTACGAGTCTAGCCCAAGCTGGACTTAGAATTTTTTTGTGGAAACGTAGGTGGAAAAATTTTCTAAGTCTAAAAACGTAATTCTACCATCTTACTGGTAAATCTAGAAACAATATCACTCGCAACGATTGATAAGGATTAAGCCACCCAAGAGGTGGCACGGGCATGAATAGCCCGTAAGTGGTACAATTTTTTTTTTCTCCGTAATTCTTTTCATTATTCTGACATTGCATTTAATCATCGAGCTGTTATCGCGGGGGAGGATACTGCTTCACAGTCTTTATGAGGGCGTCCAGCTGCTGGACACTTTTGTTGACCAGGAGAGTGGCTCTGTTGATGGCTTCAGGGTGGCCACAGCAAGATTCAGGAACTCTTAAAGCTCTTCTAAGGTCGTTGGTTGCTTCACATTCTAGAAGATAATGAAGTAATGGCTTTTCTGTGACAGTTTGGCAGAAGATGCACTCTCTCTGTCGGGGTTCACCAATCTCCCAGTTGCATCTGTAACCTAGACGTAGTCTATATAACCTAACTGCTATTTCCCTGTGGATTCCTTTTGGGATATTTAATCTTTCTAATTTAGTTGCCTGAAGATACCATGTTGCAGAGGGCGAGCCTTCAGCTATTCTCTGGTGTAGGTAGGCTTTGTTGAGGTGTGAGAGTTTTTTGGTGATGATGTTTTTAATGTTCTCTAGGCTGGGTTGAATTGTTTTATCTATCACTGGATGACGAGTTGCCAGTTTAGCAATTTCATCAGCTTTCTCATTTAATGGGATTCCAATATGGGATGGGATCCAGTTCAAGGTTATGTTGAGTCCTTTGCCTTTAGCGACTGCTCCAAGATACAAAATGGTGGTAATTATCTCCACGTTATCTTTCCACTGTTTTTGTCCTAGTATTTGAAGTGCAGCTTTTGAGTCTGTGTGTATGATGGCATTTTGAGTGTTTTGTGCAATCACATATGCGAATGCCTGTTGTATGGCAAACAGCTCAGTTTGGGTTGATGATACTAGTCCTCCCAGTCTCCAATATGCCTGTATGCTGGCCGTGCAAAGAGCAGCGCCAGCACTTTCATATTCTGTGTCCACCGATCCGTCTGTGAAAATGTGGGTGGCTCCTGCTACTGCTATGCTATACATTTGCTCTTCTATTATGCGCCTTAGGATTGTCGGATCATAGGCAGCCTTTTTCATTGGGAGACTTTCTATTACTATTTTGAAAGTAGGCTCTTCCCACGGTGCAGCAGGAGTGTAATTTGGGTGTGGATGATCACCCTCTCTATCGAGAATCATGCTTTTTAACTGTAGTCTGTTTAGGACTTTTCCTGCTCTTGCAGCCCAAGAGTTTCCATTGTTTTGCCCTAGTCCAACCACCAAGGCCTGCCGTACTGGGATTGGATCAGAAGAAATAATTATCTTACTAATAATTGTAGCTGTCCTTTGAGATATTCTTTCCTGTAGAGAGGGCAAACCCGTCTCCAGTCTAAGTGTTTCAAGCTTGGTCCACATGGGGGCTCCCAGTGCGGCTCTCATAGCATTGTTTTGGGCAACTTCAAGCTTTTTCCACTGTTGGTGTGATAGATTTGTGAGTGCAGGTGCTGCATAATCGATCACTGATCTGACTGCCTGTACATAGTATGTGCGAAGGACTTGCAGATTGGCTCCTCCAGAGAGGGAGGTTAGCGACCTGAGGATTGCCGTCCTGGCCGCAGTTCGCTCTCTCAAGTAAGTGACCTCAGCATTAAAATTCATGTGTGTGTCCAGGATTATTCCTAGGTACTGATAGGTGTCCACCCATTCGATTGGTTGACCCTGTACTGTGAGTTGGATATTGGGCTTCGCTATTTTTATGGGCATGGCTTTTGACTTTGAGGGGTTGAGTTTGATCCCAATCTGTTTTGCCTCTTTACTGATGCAGTCTAAGCATTTGGGTGCAAGGCGCGCCGCATCCCTTCCTTTTATGATGATGACAAAGTCGTCCGCGTAGTTTAGCAGCCTACAGTGATGTGGAAGTTTCAACCTCATTATTCTTTCCATTAAACAGTTGAAGAGAAGAGGGCTGAGAATACCTCCTTGCGGTGTACCATTTTCATGTCTTTTGTACTCAGAAACTGTGCCATGAATTTTTACTCTTGCTTCTCTGTTTATGAGACAGTTTTTGATCCAGGAGAGCAGGTTGCCTCTGACCTCTTTGTCAATGAGGCAGCAGAGAATAGCAGGGGCGCTAGCCAGTTCAAAGGCTTTTTCGAGGTCCAGGAATATCAGCATTCCTGGTCTGTCATTCAAGTGGGCTAACAGTTGTAATACATTCCACTGTGCCAACCCCTTTTCTATAGGCATACATATCATGGTGCAGTCTAGGCATTTTCCACTCCAGTCTGTTGAGTGCCATTCTGTCAGCCGTCTTGGCTGCACAGCTTTGGAGAGAAATGGGCCTGGGATTATCTGGATCTTTAGGTTTTGGGATCGGTACTATGTCTGCTCTATTCCAAGCTGAAGGTCTAGTTTGAGAAGTCCAGGCTAAATTAATTAACCTTAGGTATGCAGCGTCTCCCTCTGGGCCGAGGTTTCTAATCATTTTATAGGTTATTTTGTCAGCTCCAGGGGATGTATCCTTGGAGTTTTTCTTAGCCCGATTGAGCTCATCCAGTGTGAGGGGGGCATTAGTGTCAGAGACTTCTTCACATGCTGTAAGGATTCTGTGCCACCTTTCTTCCTCTAGTCCTGTCTGTACTGCTAATACATCTGGTGGAAGTTGATTGCTGGCTGCTCTCTCTGCAAACCTGGTTGCCAGTACTTCGGCTTCCTGTAGAGGATCCTTGGGGTGTGGGGCTTTAGGTGTTTTATTCCCTTTGGCCCGGTGGATTTGCTGCCACATCTCTCCAAGAGAGGTGTGTTCATTCAGGTGTGAACACCATTCCAGCCACTTTTGTTCTTTTATTAGTCTGGTCTCTCGATGTACATGTTCCTTGACCTCACAAAGTAAGGACCTGTTGCGGTCACTCGGATGCTTTTTGTATAGCTTTCTTGTTCTGTTGAGTCTATGGTTGAGTTCTTTGACACGTTCGCAATAGTACCAATGATCTTTATGGTGTCCGGTGGACTGTTTTTTCAGTGGGATTGAGTGGTTGGCTGCACTTTGAATCGCTTTGACAAATTCTTGTTCTGCCTGATTAATGTCTCCGGGAAGATCATAGTTTCTATGCCACTCTGAAATGAGGTTTTGAAATCGGTCCCAGTTTGCTAAAGCAAAGTTCCAGGCTTCAGATGGAGGCGGAGGTGGAGTGGGTAGGTCTAACGTAAGATCAATTTGGACCCCATAGTGGTCGCTTGTGAGTGTGGGCTCAACTGACCATGTCGCTACATCTCTTAGGGAGGCTGAAACGAAGGTTAGGTCTAATCTGCCTCCTTGGATGTGGGTAGGTTCATTCTTGTTTAGGATTTGTATTTCTGGAAGCTGGTCTAATAGGTGTGCAATGTGAATGCCGGCTTCGTTTGTTGTGTTCGAGCCCAGTACCAATCGATGATGGGCATTAAAATCTCCACAAATGATTGTGTTTGTTGTTGTCCCGTTTCCAAATAACACAGAGAGATCCATTTCGGCATGTGGAGACCTGTACACATTAAACACCTCAAGTGTGTCGTGTCTTAGCTCAATGGTTACTCCCATTACCTCTGTCCCTGCTCCACAATCAGGTGGGCTGGTTATGGACTTGGAGATCAGGTCACATTTTACATAGATTGCACATCCCCTGGATTGCCCATTGATCCATGGAAGGAAGAAGCCTCGATAGCCTGAGATTTTAGGTTCTAATCCGGCTCGAAGCAAGCTCTCCTGTAGTATCAGGATGTCTATGCCCTTGGTTACTGCTATGCATTGCAAGTGTTGCAATTTAGTGCGCAGTCCTTGCGCATTCCATTGCAGGATCTTTAGACCTCTATGTTCTTGGAATTTGCTGATAATTCCGTGGTATCCATGGAGTCTGATGAACACGCCATGGAAGTTGCAATTGGTGTATAGGTTCTTAGTGGACCTGAAATTGACTCATCAATGTCGCTTTCCGACGATCCAGACGCTATCTGTTTTTTAGAGGGGTGTCTCCTGCCCTGCTGTCTTGAAGGTGAAGATATTACATTTTCGAATCTCTTGAGTTTGTGCTCAATTGTCTTCCGAGTCTCTGTGGTTTGCTTGATTCCATGTGATGACAGCAGACTTTCGATCAACTCGGTGACCAGAGTTTTGAGCATTGGCCAGAGAGCGTCTATTTCTGTGGGAGCACTATTTAAAGCTGTGCAGGTTTGGGGCCTAGTAGCTTTTAGACCCTGCTCAGTGGTAACTTTGACACTAGGATTGTTTTTCCTAATGGCCCCAGTGTGCTTACTGGATGAAATGGGAGGGCGACTGCTTTGAACATGATTCTTGTGTCCTCCAGCTTTCTTTTTTTCCTGTACGGGGGTCTTCACACCCTTCACCATGGCGGATGGTGAAGGGCCGTGTGCCCCCTCTTTCTGAATGGGTAGACCCCACGCGGTTTTAGTGGGCAGGGGAGCTGGTATTAGTTTTGGTGGGGGCTTCGGCTCTGCTGTAGGCGTGGTGGGGTTTGTATGAAGCCTTTTGAGCCTTTCAGGGCATTTCAAGTTCCAGGCGTGATGTTCCTTGGAGCAATTTGGGCACTTTGCCTGAACAGGGTGGTTTGCCTTGTGTCTATCAATGCATATTTTTGTGTCATGGGGCTGGCTGCAGACTCCGCACCTCACTGGGCGTTGGCAGCCATCTTTGTGATGTCCAAATCTCTGACATCTGAAGCATCTTAGGGGCTCTGGGGTGTAAGGCCTGTGTTGGAATACGCCCCAGATTCCAAGGTCAAGTTTCTCCGGTATCCGTCCTCTAACTGTGAGAAGAACTTGTCGGGTTTCCTGTTTTGTGGTTCTTACCTGGCATCTCTCTGCTGACACCACATAGTTCAGCTTTTCGAGATGGTCAAGGGCCATATGCAAGGGATAGTGGAGGACAATGATTTTACGTATTTTTCCTCAGGTTTCAGTTCCTCACATTTTGTGTAATTTTTCAGAATCGTAGCGGCCGACTCGTCTTTAGGTCTTAGAATGTATTCACCTCTGAGATTAGGTTTTGCTCTGATCTGGAGCTGGGGTACTCTTTTTCGAGGTCTACTACAGTGGCATAGGAAGACTTACCTTCGGTGTGCTGCACTTTGAAGATTGGCAGTGGAGATTTAGTCTGAGCTGCTGGAAGAGCTGGAGAAGCTGGAGTGATTATAGGGCGATGGGTCGTCATGGAGTGGCTAGTCCTGTTAGCCTTATTCACGTGATGCCACTCGCCGTCACTTACAGAACTTGTATCCAGAGGAGCTGGAAGAGCTGGGGAAGCTGGAGTGTTATAGGGCGATGGGTCGTCATGGAGTGGCTTGTCCTGTTAGCCTTACTCACGTGATGCCACTCGCCGTCACTTTCAGAGCTTGTATCCAGTATAGATGGTCGTTTTCTGCACTGAGCAGCATTGCTGGATCGATTAAACTCAATTGGAATTCCATAATGAAATTCAAATGATCACTTGTGTGGTCTGGTGAGTGAAGGTGATGCTCTGTGCTACTGGAGACAAAGTCAGCGTGGAGTTGGCTCACTGGGTGAACTGCACTCTCACGACTGGGAATCCTAATGACGCCCAGATCATTACGTGCCCCTAATACAAATTATCACGTTACGACTTTCCAACGTTAACTTAGCCGAAACTTATCCCAAAATACTTAGCATATTCCACGAGTTCTATCAAGCCCTACACGAAAAATTACTATCCCTTAACAACTCCTTCACTAAATCGTGACCGACATATAGCCCTAAGTTCAGATTAACACGCTCTAGAACCAACGCCTCTGACTTGACTGTATTTTAGGAATAGGAGCTTAAGTACCACTTAGCCTAAGATACACGAAATCCTGAACACTTGCGAAAAATTTTAACCGGGATTGAATTTGGGGAAAAATTGTTAATCTCTAGCAAAACGCAATTAACGGAATTACTTTATAAATTTAATTATCTTAATTTAAAGATACACTCGAAGTAAATACTATAAGTTCTTGCTCCATCTGACTCGCCGTACCGCACCTAGCCTAGGGGTCTCGACCGTCTAGATTCTAACAGAGCGACACGCAGCTTTCAGCAACATTAAGACTAGAGGCGACTCAACCTCCACTAAGTGCGATCATTAGTTTGAATCGTTGCTAGGTAGTTACTAGTCCGTCCCTCGGAGGCCGCAACGCCCTTCACGGATTTACGTTTTCCTTAGCGATTTGGGTCGTCAACAACGCCCTCGGACCTATCTCCTGGCGCCCACAGATAACCCGCCCAGACAGTCCCAGGACCTGCTGTTGAGAGTATGGTGGCTCCCACACCTCTGAATCAATTGCACTGGGTCGAGTATGGTACCCAGTCCACTAAACTCTGAGCGGTCTCCTTAACCAATAAAACTGAACAGAATTATAACTAACCTTAATCGTATCAGCCCGCATGAACCAAAGATTCGCCAATCCCCCTCACCGCACTGTCGTGAGGCGCACTGCTAATCCTGGCTCGCGGCTGTCCTCCCTACCATCCATGCACGTGTCCGAATAACGAGACGCGTGAGCCTTTCAACAATTTCAAACAAAATTGTTGAAACCACCACTGTGCACCATTGTAACACGGGAGGGGTTCTACCGTCTCCTTCCCCCTTTTATTCTCTGTGTACCCGTATTCTTACTTTAGTTCTTTACCAAGGGACCCCAAGACTTTTATCTAGCCAACCCCACTCCCACGTGGTCTCAGACGAATGACCGTCTCAAAGATTCTACACCCTATGACGTGAAATAGACTTCTATCAATTTCTAGGATCTTCCTTTCCGCCGCCACCACCAACCATAACCCAATGAGCAATGATCGAGGTCTGGGTCGACCACGCTAAACAATCAACTTGGGCTTGATTCCCCACTAGAAAAACAAAACCTGGATCTTACGTGTAGTTAATTCAAACGATGTGAATGATGTACTCGGATTTGAGAGCATCGGCGTCCACCTCAACTCGGCCACGTG
>WNGS01167500.1:87224-144572 GCA_020271785.1 Procambarus virginalis | reverse complement strand
TTTTTGAAACTTTTTGATACATTTAGAATGTGTCCCTGAAATTCAGCTTGTGGTCAATGAGAACGCCAAGGAACTTGCCATCTAATTTGTTACAAATTTGGGTATTGTTTATTTTGAGATTTATTTGATTAGAGGATTTATTGCCAAACAGAATATAGAAAGTTTTGTCAATGTTAAGGGTGAGTTTGTTGGCAGTTAGCCAAAGATGGACTTTATTTAGCTCAGTATTTACTGTGGCATTTAGAGCAAGGGGGTCAGGACTGGAGTAAATGAAGGTTGTGTCGTCAGCAAATAGAATTGGTTTGAGGTGTTGGGAGGCATTTGGAAGGTCATTAATGTAGATGAGAAAGAGGAGAGGGCCAAGTATGCTGCCCTGAGGAACACCAATGTTGATGGGTAGGGTGGGAGAAATTGAATTATTCACAGAAACATACTGGAGCCTGTCAGTAAGGTAAGATTTGAGGTATTGCAGGGAGTGTCCTCTGACTCCATAATGATGTAATTTAAGAAGAAGGTTTTGGTGGTTGACAGTGTCAAAAGCCTTACGCAGGTCCACAAATAACCCAACAGGGAACTCATTTTTATCAAGAGCTGCATGAATCAAGTTAATCATACTAATAAGTGCATCGTTAGTGCTTTTTTTGGGTCTGAAGCCATATTGACAAGAGCTAAGTATATTGTGTTTGGCTAGATAAGAGTAAAGCTGCTTGTAGATTAGTTTTTCAAATATTTTTGACAAGTTAGGCAGGATTGATATAGGTCTGTAGTTGTTAACATCTGTGAGATCACCACATTTGTGGACAGGGGTTACTCTCGCTTTCTTTAGAATATCTGGAAAGGTTTGGAGTTCAAGTGACTTGTTGAAGAGCAATGCAATAGCAGGGGCTAAAGATCTGGAGGCTTTTTTGTAAATTAAAGTTGGTATCTCATCAAGGGCACTAGACTTGGTTTTAAGGGAAAGGATTATCTCATTGACGTCAGTGGAATTAGTAGGCTTTAGGTACAGAGACTGTGGATAGTTACCTGTAAGATAGTCCTTAACATCAGTACTGGAAGATGGAATATCATTTGCAAGGGATGACCCAATGGAAGAGAAGAACCTATTGAACTCAATAGCAGAATCAGAGGCTGAAAGCTGACCATCGTTATTGGACAGGAGTGTTGGTTTGTTATTTAAAATCTTCTTTGATCCCAATATTTGTGAGATTGTGCTCCAAGTTTTTTTAATGTTGCTCTTTATTTGGGTAAATTTATCTTCGTAGAATTTAGTTTTGGCTCGTCTAATTATTTTAGATAGCAATAACGAGTAATTCTTTGAAAATTCTTTGGAGACGGTTCCTAACCTATACTTCTTCTCAAGGTCATGTTTTTTATTAATGGATTTAAGTATTCCCTTTGTAAGCCAAGGATTGTTAAGCCTTTTGGTTGTGACTTGTTTTGTAAGCCTAGGACAGTGGGTGTTATAAAGGTTAAGAGTTTTTTGAAGAAAAGATTGCACTGCTAGGTTGATGTCCCCTATGTTACCTAACTCGGATTCCCAGTTGACATTATCAGCAGCAGTTATAAAATTGTCTATAGCAGTTTCATTGTGCAGCCTAAAGCTTAACTCCCTTGACTCAAGAGGTGGTTTGATAATGTTAGTTAAGAGAAATGTGGGTAATGGTCTGTAGTGCTATCGGTGATTATACCTGAAGTAAGCGGAGAGGTTATGTTGGTCCAAATGTGATCAAGAGTCGTGGCAGTACTATCAGTGATTCTAGTAGGTCTAGTGATTAAGGGTATGAGGAAGCAGGAATTCATACAGTTGAGGAAGCTAACAGCAGTAGGGTGTTCAGGCTCGCAGAGGTCAATATTAAAGTCCCCTGCGATAATTAGATGGTTTTTGTTCAGTCTGTTATCGAGTATTAGATTTCTAAGGTTTGAATTGAATTCGGACACATCAGTGTTAGGAATTCTATAGACTGCACCCACAGACAGGACAGACTCGGCACCCTTGACTCTGAAACTGGCGAAGATATACTCCCCACAGCAGTCTCTAGTTCTAATTATTTTTAAGCATGTTAGTTCTTGGTGGTAGTAAAGAGCAGTACCACCACCTCTCTGAATTTGACGACAGTTGTGAATTGCCGAGTAGTTAGGCATGTTAAAGAGTTGAGTAGTATCCTCTTTCAACCACGTTTCAGTAAGTATAATAAAAGAGAATTTGTTGTCAATAGTTTCAATCAAGGCACTAACATCATCGAAGTGTTTACCCTAGGGATCTAACATTCAAGTTGATTACAGAGATATTGTGATTATGTGTTAATACATTGTTTACATCATGTGCTGTAAAATATCTGCAATTTTGATCATTAAAGTGATGATTGTCATAGTGGATAAGAGGTTTAGTTCTGGGTCTATACTTGTCTACATAAAATGCTGGTTGCAGGAAAACAAGGCAAGAGTGCCAAAATACAAAATAGAAAATAAAGAAAAAGTAAAATAAAAATTCTAAAGTAATATAAACTTAACCCTTTAACTGCATTGCCTCCAAATATGACACCCCCGTGGTGCGCAGGAAATAAATTCTCTGGAAAAAATTCTTTTTTCTTTTTAAAGTGTCAAAAACCCTTCCCTCAGTATGGGTATGTAAAAAAAAGTCGTAATTGTACTTACTTTGGCTGCTATGGGGTCCGTAAGTTGGGGCGTGACGTCATGATTCCCCGTGCGCCCGTGCTGTAAGCTCCCGGGGCGGGTGGGGCGCTCGGAGCGGGGCGTGCGAGTTGCCGCGAATATATTTTCGGTCATTTTTTGCGCACCTTTCTAAATACATATTCATTGTTTTTACATGTCAATCCTATGTATAATGAACACGTACACTCTATTATCGCAGTACAACATCCGTACTGTCCGTAAACACTGTGTTACGTGCATCGCAAACAACGTCACTTATCCTGCACAATTTCCAATGTATCATGCCTAATATATTTATATTTACACTTTATATACACACTGTACAGTATCACACACTATATACACACATCATAAACACACTCAGTACTCCGCGAGTGTGTGATATGCTGCGAAACAGCCAATGGGGCAGAGTGGCACCTTGCACTCCACGCACCACTCTGATAAAGAAAGAGATCTAGGGGTGGTTCTAGATAGAAAACTATCACCTGAAGACCACATAAAGAATATTGTGCAAGGAGCCTATGCTATGCTTTCTAACTTCAGAATTGCTTTTAAATACATGGATGGGGATATACTAAAGAAATTGTTCATGACTTTTGTTAGGCCAAAGCTAGAATATGCAGCTGTTGTTTGGTGCCCATATCTTAAGAAGCACATCAACAAACTGGAAAAGGTGCAAGACATGCTACTAAGTGGCTCCCAGAACTGAAGGGTAAGAGCTACGAGGAAAGGTTAGAAGCATTAAATATGCCAAAACTAGAAGACAGAAGAAAAAGAGGTGATATGATCACTACATACAAAATAGTAACAGGAATTGATAAAATCGACAGGAAAGATTTCCTGAGACCTGGAACTTCAAGAACAAGAGGTCATAGATATAAACTGGCTAAACACAGATGCCGAAGAAATATAAGAAAATTCACTTTCGCAAACAGAGTGGTAGACGGTTGGAACAAGTTGGGGGAGAAGGTGGTGGAGGCCAAGACCGTCAGTAGTTTCAAAGCGTTATATGACAAAGAGTGCTGGGAAGACGGGACACCACGAGCGTAGCTCTCATCCTGTAACTACACTTAGGTAATTACACTTAGGTAATTACCAGGTGCTGATGCATCTTCGTTTTTGTTCTCTGCGGGTAGTGTTCCTGCATACTATACAAGCACGTTTACCCTTCTCCCGTGATGCTGTGCCTGGCATATACTCGAGCATATGTACACTGAAGTTTTCATTATCCGTCAATCTGTCTGGAGCTGCATGTGGCATTGTTGCTTGCACTCCGCGCGGTACAACAGAACCCTCCCTGCCATACTTTACTAGCAGCTGTGACACAACACGAGCACTGAATGTACGTATAGACGGTCTCCTGCCTGATTTTACTAGGTACATATTGTAGCAGTTGAGCACTACAACATCCATGAGGTGGAAGAAGAACTTTTTCGTCCACTTCACAGACTTGCGCACACACTCCACTCCACCAAGCATCATGTCACACTTATCGACGAGGCGCATGTTCACGTTATAGTCTATGACATAGTCTGGCTTATACATGGTGTTGCGTGTCTGAAAGTGGACTTTCCCACTGTCCACCATGGCACCGGTGTGAATCGTAGTCAGCATATTCACCTCGCGTCTGTCCTTCCACCGCACTGACAGCGTTTTGTCACACTTGCGCAGCTGGCACTCGCCCACGGCTATAGCTTAACCGAACACTGGCATTTCCTTCCTGTGGCCCTTCACAGTGCCACATACACCGGTGTTGTGGGCAAGGAGGTGTCTGGTCAGCAAGGGGCTGGTGTAATAGTTGTCGGTGAACAGTACATGCCCCTTGTTCAGCAACGGTTCCATCAGGGTTTTCACGACACTGCCTGAGAACCCGTGTACATCTTGAGCTGGTATGTCGACGTCTGTACCAGAATATAATATCATGTCCAAGACGATACCAGTCTCACAGTCGCACAGCACAAAAAACTTCAGTCCAAATCAGTGCCGCTTTGATGGGATGTACTGCTTGAATGCCAGTCGCCCCTTGAACAGTACAAGCGACTCGTCAATAACCACATTCTGTCCAGGTACAAAATAATCCCTGAACTTCCCTCTCATGTCACTGAACATCTTCCGTACTTTCCACAGTCTGTCGTGTCTGTCCTCATTTGCATTATTCTCGAAATGCAGGCACCTGAGAATCAAGAGATACCTATCACGCGACATGTACCGGTTGAACACGGGCGATGGAACAAGGCTGTCTTTGCTCCAATATTCCTGGATGACAGATTTCTCAGAGTGCTTCATCATCATGGTGAGTGCCAGAAACACGTACATTTCGTCGATTGTCGTGTCCTTCCATCGCGTGAGGCGTGAGGCAGGTAAAATGCCGTCGTCTATGAGGCTGTGAGCGAACCTGTTTGTCTCAGTCACAAGATGCGTCATGAATACATTGTCAAAATATGCCTGAAAATAATCCATGTCTGCCATATCATCACCAGTATATGGAAATAATGGTGTAACACCAAAATCGCTATCATCAAATGTTGGTATTTGAGGGACAAATGTGGTGCAATCCTCCCACACAAGTACACCAGGGGGTTTGTTGTTGGCGCCAACACCACGGCCAACACCACCACGAGCACCATAACTACAGCTACGTGGTCTGCTGCATCTGCTGGAGCTGCGTGAGGCTATGCTAGACGCTGAGGCAGATTTCCGTACTGTAGGCCTACCACGAATAAATGATGTTGAGGGGCCACTCTCATTGTTGTCCACATGCTGTGAGGCACGCCGCCGCCTGCCGCGGCGTGTTGCTGAGGCAGCAAAACCCCGCCTGGTAACACCACCGCTGCTCGTACTCGGGTCGTCTACACTACTCGTATCAGAGCCAATGTCACTGAACCCCGAGAATGATTCGTCACATGTACTATCACTGAATAAACTACTAGCGTCTGGGGACATACATGTGGTGGTGATGATAACGGTGTTGACCCAGGGCGGCGAGGCAGGCCGGGCGAGGCACGTGTACCATACACACTCGCCGCATCTTCAAATTCCGTCTCCTCCTCACTCGTATCAGATACCTGAGTAAGGTCTTTCTCAGGATCATAGTCTAGGTCATCATCCAGAGCACCGTCATCATACAAAATGTCGCGTATTGGATTTTCTTTTGTTGATACATGCAACAATTGAAAGCCTGCGGAAATTTCTTTAATTTCCGAGACGTCATTTTTTACATAGGGATCGGACAGCTTGTCGTTTCTTAAACCTATATTGTTTGCTGACGATACTACCCTTATCTATTCAGACCTCAACCCACATACACAAAATAATGTTGTGAATAATGAATTAAAAAAAAAGTCCACTTATGGATGTCAACTAACAAACTAACATTAAACATAGAAAAGACGTACTACATCTTATTTGGAAGCAAATCATAAAATGCAATTCAGCTACAGATACCTGGTTGATACCTGGTTGATGGGGTTCTGGGAGTTCTTCTACTCCCCAAGCCCGGCCCGAGGCCAGACTCGACTTGTGAGAGCTTGGTCCACCAGGCTGTTGCTTGGAGCGGCCCGCAGGCCCACATACCCACCACAGCCCGGCTGGTCCGGAACTTCTCTTAGAAAACAGTCCAGTTTTCTCTTGAAGATGTCCACGGTTGTTCCGGCAATATTTCTTATAGTCGCTGGGAGGATGTTGAACAACCGCGGACCTCTGATGTTTATACAGTGCTCTCTGATTGTGCCTATGGCACCTCTGCCCTTCACTGGATCAATCTTTCATTTTCTTCCATATCGTTCACGCCAGTACGTTGCTATTTTACTATGCAGATTTGGGACCTGGCCCTCCAGTATTTTCCATGTGTATATTATTTGGTATCTCTCTCGTCTCCTTTCTAGAGAGTACATTTGGAGAGCTTTGAGACGATCCCAATAATTTAGGTGCTTTATCTCGTCTATGCGTGCCGTATATGTTCTCTGTATTCCCTCTACAGGTATTTCAGCAATCTCTCCTGCTCTGAAGGGGGAAGTGAGTACTGAGCAGTACTCGAGACAGGACAACACAAGTGACTTGAAGAGTACAACCATTGTGATGGGATCCCTGGATTTGAAAATTCTCGTAATCCATCCGATCATTTTTCTGACTGACACAATATTTGCTTGGTTATGCTCTCTAAACGTTAGATCGTCTGACATCATTATTCCCAAATCCTTGACATGCTGTTTTTCTACTATGGGAAGATTCGATTGTGTTTTGTACCCTGTATTATGTTTCAGATCCTCATTTTTGCCGTACCTGAGTACCTGAAATTTATCACTGTTAAACATCATGTTATTTTCTGCTGCCCAATCGAAAACTTTGTTGACATTTGCTTGTAGTTTTTCAATGTCTTCAGCAGAGGTAATTTTCATGCTGATTTTTGTGTCATCTACAAAGGACGACACGAAGCTGTGACGTGTATTTTTGTCTATATCAAATATGAGAATAAGGAACAGTAGCGGTGCAAGGACTGTACCTTGAGGTACAGAGCTTTTAACATCGCTTGGACTCGATTTTATCTGATTGACTGTTACTCTTTGTGTTCTGTTCGACAGGAAATTGAGTATCCAGCGTCCTACTTTTCCAGTTATTCCCATTGACCTCATTTTGTGAGCTATCACCCCATGGTCACATTTGTCGAACGCCTTTGCAAAGTCTGTGTATACAACATCAGCATTTTGCTTTTCTTCCAAGGCTTCTGTGATTTTGTCATAGTGGTTGAGTAACTGTGACAGACAGGATCTTCCCGCTCTAAATCCATGTTGTCCTGGGTTGTGCAAGGATAGACAATGTGCAAGATAGACAACATTAACATCAGTAATAAAAATGATGGCAAGTTTCTTGGCCTATTCCTAGACAAGAGACTCAACTTCAGCACCCGCATTCAACACATAACTAAGAAAGTCTCTAAGACAGCTGGTATACTCTCTAAAATAAGATATTATGTTCCTAACTCTGCTCTCCTCTCACTATATTATGCACTAATCTACCCCTATCTTAATGATGGTATCTGTGCATGGGGGTCTACCACTGCAAACCACCTTAAGCCCATCATCACCCAGCAAAAATCTGCTATCAGAATAATAACTAACTCTGCTTTCAGACAACACTCAGCTCCCTTGTTTAAATCCCTAAACTTGCTAAATATTAACTCCCTCCACACATTCTCTTGTGTCAACTACATTTACAAAACCCTGTTCTTAAATGGAAACCATGCTCTGAAACTCTCCCTGGACAAATGTAATAGGACCCATTATCACCACACCAGAAATAAATATCTCTTTGATATCCCCAGGGTCAAACTTAATCTGTGTAAACACTATGCAAATTAAGGGACCTAGTCTATGGAACTCACTCCCTAGTGAATTGAAAAGCTGTCTAACTTTTGCCTTATTTAAAAGCAAAACCAAAAAGTACCTAATTTCGTCTTCTTAGTTTCCTACACTGAGCTTTAAATTTGCTCTGTACCTAGTGTTACCCAATCTCATAATTTTTATGTATTTAACCCAAACAACCTTATCATTGTGTTCATTGCTGTCTTTTTTTATGTGCTAGCCATATGCTGTATTGTGCCTACCAATTTTTGTCAACTACCATTCAAGCTGTCATTGCAATCAATCTGAGCTATCTATGTGCTTTAATATACCTACAATTTTCTCTCATCTTTTTTTTTCTTGCCTTGTAACTGTTAATCATTTTTTGTATAAATTTTGCAAATATTTACCTACTTAAAATTTTCTTGGATTAAGGACCTGCCCGAAAAGCTGCGCATACTAGTGGCTTTACAAGATTGTAATTACCATATTATGTATCCTCACAATCCCAATGTACCTTCTTGTATATGCATAAATAAATAAATAAATAAATATATAAATAAATAAATAAAATAAATAAATAAATGGACAATGTTTCTTTCACCCTGATGAGCCTGTTCACCTAGCAGTAAGTAGGTACCTGGCAGTTAGTAAGTACAGTACTGTAATTATCAAAAGAAGGCACCAAACCGGGAAGGCTATGTAGCACCATTAAATGTGCGGGATAATTAGAGGGCGCTAAATATCACCAAGGATGCCAATACGAGAACAGAAACGCATAAGGTGACCGATATCAAGAGTATCCGAGTCACCAAGAATACTATCGAGAGACAAGCGACCGCGGGGGACAGTCGGAAAACAAGACACACGCTCGTCCTGGAAGTCAGGATATTCAACAAGGATATGCACGACCGTAAGATGGACAAAGCAATTAGGACAATAAGGAGCAGGGTGGCGCTCCATCAAGTGACCATGAGTTAAGCGAGTATGGTCAATACGCAATCTCGCCAGAGCCGTTTCCCATCGCTGGTTACGGTGGTAGGAGGACGGCCACGAGGACACACAACTTTTAAAAGCACGTAGTTTGTTACCAGTAACAGACGACCAGCAAGCTTGCCAGTGGGTAAAGATGGAGAATTGGATAACCGGTAAAAGTCGGAATAAGGAATACCTTTACGAGAGATGGGACAAGAGCGGACAGCTTCCCTGGTGGCAGCATCCGCACGCTCATTTAAAGAGACACCAGTATGGCTGGGAACCCAACAAAACTTAACCGACTTAAATTTACTGTGAACAAAAAACAGCCAATACTGGATCTCGACAACCATGGCATGAACCGGATTAAAGGACCCGAGAGCCATGAGGGCACTACGAGAGTCAACAACAACCACAAAGGAAGATTGACAGCGAGAAAGCAGGAGACGAAGAGCATTGAGAATAGCATAAAGCTCCGCTGTGAAGATACTAGTCTCCGGAGGTAAGCGACACATATAAGTGTGATCAGGAAAAACAACAGAGTACCCAACACCGACCGCATACTTAGACCCATCGGTGAAGACGGAAACGGAGCGGGAATGAGAAGAAAAGTGCTCAAGGAAAAGGCGTTTTAGAACCGTAGGAGGGGTAAAAGCCTTAGTGACGCGGGTCAAGGATGTACAAAACTGCGGAAGGGGGACTCTCCACGGGGGCAAAGAAGGAACAACACGAGGAGAAATATTAGAAATACGAACGGAAAGAGAAACCATTATCTGTAAGCGAGATAACTGGACAGAAAGAGGAAGGTGGTGAAGAGGAACAGGAAACGCAGGAAGGGGGAAAAGTTAACGCACGACAGAGGCGAGAGGAAGGATGTTGCAAGGACCCTGCAAGATAGCGAAGACAGTAGCGATCACGGCGGTCCTGGAGAGACAGGAAGCCAGTGTCAACATACAAGCTGAGGACGGAAGTCGAACGAAAGGCACCACAACTGAGGCGCAACCCAGTATGGCGCAAAGCATCAAGACGGCGAAGAGTAGAAGGAGAAGCGGACGAGTAAGCAGGGCAACCATAATCGAGCTTAGACAGGACGAGAGAGGAATGTAAAGCGAGGAGAGTGCACCTATCCGCTCCCCAGGAAGTATGGGACAATACCCGAAGGAGGGTAAGGGCCTTAGAGCACTCATCACGGAGGTAAGAGATATGGGGAGACCAAGACAAACGAGTGTCAAAGAATAACCCCAAAAGCTTCGCAGAATCTTTGTACTCAAGGGGATGACCATAAAGTGACAGAGGGACGAAGAACAACCTGCTTCCGAGTAAAAGTCATGGCACAAGTCTCAGTAGTAGAGAACTTGAAGCCATGATCGGTGGTCCAAGACGACACGGCATCAATTGCAAGTTGAAGCCGGCGTTGGAGGAGAGGTGAATCATCACCCTGACAGCAAAGGGTAAGATCATCGACATAGAAAGAGGAGAAGACGCCGGAAGGAAGAGAGGAAAGAAGACCATTGAGGGCAACCAGAAAAAGAGTAGTGCTCAGAACACTACCCTGGGGCATACCCTCGTATTGCTGAAAAGAGGCAGAGAGAGCGGAACCAAGCCTCACCCGAAAGGAACGACGAGAGAGGAAGCTGCGGAGAAAGAGAGGGAGATGACCATGAAGGCCAAATGAAGCTGGAATAGAATAAGATAACGCCAAGTGGTGTCGTAAGCCTTTTCCAGGTCAAAAAGGACGGCAACAACCGAGGTCTTCGCAGCATAAGCAGTACGAATATAGACCTCCAAGTTCACCAGGACATCAGACGAACGTTAACCATACGTTCAAAGAGTTTGCAGACACCACTTGTGAGGGCAATAGGGCGAAAGTCCCAGAGACCCTGGTTTGCAAACAGGGAGGACAATGGCATCGAGCCAGTCCTCAGGGACTGACGACGACTCCCAGATCCGATTATACAGACTCAGTAAATACCAAGACGTGCACGGAGGGAAATGGCGAAGCATCTCATAATGAATGCAATCGGAGCCCGCCGCCGTAGAACCGCAGAGGGTCAGGGCAGAACGAAGTTCAGAGAGAGAGAGAAGGGATCGTTATAGGGAAGTCGAAGACGAGTGCAGAAATCTAAAGGACGAGACTCAAGGGCAGGTTTACAAAGAAGGAAAGATTGGGGAAGATGACGACCAGAGCTAACAGAAGAAAAGTGGGAACCCAGTTCGGTAGCGACCTGCAATGGGTCCGCCACAAGAGTACCACGGAGGTGAAGGACCGGAGAGACATCAGGAACAAACTTACACGCTACCTTGCAGATACGCTTCCAGATCTGCGGCAGAGGAGCTACGAACGTAGTAGTGGAGACATAAGATGCCCAACATTCATGTTTAGCCATACGGATGGCCCTACGGGCCACCGCACTCGCCTTCCGAAAGAAAAGAAAAGAATTGGCCGTCTGCCAACGGCGGTGTCTCTTCCAGGCTGCACACTTACAGTGGACAGCCTGAGCACAGTCTGCATTCCACCAGGGAACGCACTTCCGTGGACCCCGAGAGGAAGAGCGAGGAATAGAGCGGAGGGCAACGTCGAAGACAGTATCATGAAAAAGGAGGAGAAAGCGAGGGAGAGGCAGAAGGGAGAGGTTAGAGAGAGCAGCACTGAGGGTAAATAGGTTCCAGTCCGCCTTAGCAAACTGCCACCTAGGGAAATAGAGGGGAGGGTGAAAAAGAGAAAAAAGTAACAAGGATGGGGAAATGGTCACTGCCATGGAGGTCATCAAGAACCCGCCACGTGAAATCCTAGTAAAGAGAAGACGAGCAAAGAGAAAGATCAAGACAGGAAAGAATGCGAGTCCGAGAGTTCAAATGCGTGGCCTCACCAGAATTCAGAAGAGACAGGGAACAAGAGAGGATAAACGGCTCAAGAAGGCGACCCCGGGTGTTCGTCAGAACATCACCCCAAAGGGAATGACGACAATTGAAATCACCCAGCAGGAGCATAGGCTCCGGCAAGGAGTCCAGTAGGTGTTTCAGATCAGGAAGTGAAAGCGGGACACTCGGGGGGAGATAAATGGAACAAACTGTGTACCATTTTCTCACAAAGATACGAGCAGCATAACAATGGAGAGGTGAAGGAAAAAGGGAACAAAGGGAACATCAGAGCAAATCAAGAGAGCAGAAGAGTTAGGAGCCCCAGGAACAGCTGGGGGGGGGGGAGAGAAAGGAATAGCCACGAAAGCGACCAGGACGAGCACCAAGCATTGGCTCCTGGAGACAGACACAAAGGGGCGAAAACCGCGAAATCAGAAGTTGGAGTTCAAGGAATTTGGCGTAATAACCCCGAACGTTCCATTGAAGAATAGACATCGACGAGAAGAGAAAGGACAATAACAGAGAACAAGGAAGAAACAAAGGCAAAAGAGGAACAGAGCACATTAAAGAAGATCAGTGTCGGGATCTGGGTCAACAAAGTCAGGGTTAGGGGGGCATGGGTAAACTGAGCAAAGACAGAGGGAAGGAAGCGGGAGAACAGACCAGAGGTGGACGGGCGGGGTCCGGAGTCAAGGACAGCAGCAGGAAGATGAGGAGTAGAAAGAGGGGAGCGCACCTCAGCAAGAGCAGCAACTGAGAGGGAAGCAGGGGTCAAGGAAACCTCCATAGCAGGAACAGGGGGCGCAACCACCGAAATGGGAGGGAAAGGAGCGATAGAGTCAGAAGTAGGGGCCGAGGAAGAAAGCGAAGCCTTCTTACCCGCCGGGGAGGAGGAAGGAGAGGAGCCAGGCTTACGCTTCTGACTGAAAAAGACAGGTGTCCCAGCAACTACGTACATGGGTATCGTATTCCAGCGTCTCGACAGGAGAAGCGGAACGAGAGCACACACGACGGCCGTTGGGAGAGTGATGGACATCAGCTTGCACTGACAGGCGGCGGGGAGAGCCAATAGATGGAGAAGAAGGATGGGAAGGAGGATCGGAGGGAGACGAGGAAGAAGACACAGGGGACATGACAGACCGGGCAGAAAGAAGGGGAACCCCAGACCGAGGACCAGGAGGGGGACCCTTCGGGACAGAACGCAAAGGAACAGAGGGGGCAGTGGGCGTATCAGGTTCCAATGCCCAGAAATGGTTGAGAGTCTGAGGAAGGTGGGAAGGACGAGGAGAGGAAGAGCGCAACACGCAAGCATAAGAGATGTTAGCATAAGGTAGGAGCCGGCGAATCTGGCGCCTCACCTCAGGAAAAGATAAACGCTCCCAGTGCCTCAAGTTGAGGACGGCTGTCTCAAGCTTGTAATGTATACACGCACAGGAGAAGGTGGGGTGGGCCTCACCGCAATTGAGGCAGCGAGCCTGGGAAGAAGTGCACTCCGACTTAAGAGTGACCTTCGCCCCCACACAAAGGACAGAGAGAGACAGTTCCAGAGCAGCAGGGGGCACCATGCCCAAACCTCCAGCACTTATTACAGAGCCGAGGAGAGGGAATGTACCCCTGGACGGAGTACCTGGCACCAGCAAGAATGACAGAGGGCGGAAGGGTCCTACCATCAAAAGTAATCTTCACAACCCGAAGGGGCTGACGACGAAGACCACAAGGGTTCGAGTAAACGTGTCTACCCGGAGGACAGAATGGCCCTGGGCCTCAAGGATATGCTGAATATCATCATGGCAGTCCTGCAGATTCCGAACACTGGTCGCAACATGGGGCGGGAGGAGAATAGTGCCAACACTGGCATTCAACTGAGCGTTCTTGGAGACCCGAACAGGGTTCTCGCCAAGGCAGGATAAAGCAGCCAAGTGGGAGGCCGCATCCTGAGGAGCAGCAGCAACGATACGTGCAACAAGACGGGTGGGGTTGAAGGTGACAGAGGCATCCACGGAATCAACAAGGTGCTTATGAAGGGAGAAATCGTCAGGAGGCGCAGAATCAAGAGGGAGGAGATCAAAGTATTTGACCCACGAAGCGGGACCAAACAAGGCTTGATATGCATCAGACCGGGAAGGAATTGAGCGAGTGTGGCCGTGTCAAGGACGGCGTTGAGAACCCCCAGAGAGAGAGGGGTTAAAAGGCACAGTAGTCACAACAAGAGACTGAGCCATACCAGGGGACGAGGTAGTCACCACAGGGGGCTTGGGGCTCGACCCAACCACAGAGGAGGGAGGGGAGTAGTCAGAGAGGCCAAAGGAGGAGCAAGGTCGGGGCCCAATGCAGCGGAGGCTACAGAACCTGGTCTTCCAATACGGACCGACTCGGGGGCTTGGTCCCCCACCCCACGGGCCTGAGAAGGTAAAAGAGGAACAGAAGTCGACATGGGAACGAAAGAAAAACATTCATTCACGAATGTGCCCCCACACCCACCATGGAGCCACAATTAGAGGCAGGACACCCAACAAGAAGCTATCGCCGATCATGTCGGGGCCCCCTAGGGGTGCGTCGTGAGTATACGCACCACAAACACCACCTTAAGAACCGTCAGTCCGTTGAGATCGGGTTCAGTGACGAAAGGAGGATTGACAATAAAAGGTTCCCCTCGCTCTCGACGTTGGGTACTGCAGTTCTATGGGTGCAAGAGTATGCCTCCTCAAGCACCCGGGCATCAAAATAGAAGAAGTCCAAAAGAATAACCAAAACAAGCAAAAGGTCGGAAGGAAACAACAAGCAGATAGGAGAAGAGGGGAAAGAAAAACGAAACAGAAGGAAAAGGAAAAGTCATTCATCACAATTAGAGAGGACAACAGCAGAAGCACAAGGCTACAAAAGGCCAGAGGACTGTCCCAAGGAGCATCACACTCCGGCAGCCGTCCACCAAGCCCCCTCACGGCATCAACAAGCTGAACAGGGAGCGGGTACCTGCGAGTTAGACAGCTGCTACGGGCTGCTTCCTGGATGTGTAGCGAGGAGGCCTGGTCGAGGACCAGGCCGCGAGGACACTAAGCCCCAAAATCATTTCAGGATAACCTCAAGATACAGTAATGGTAATACAGATTGTCTTGTAACGACAGAACGATTTCTACATACAAGCTCTTGGCTGGGGAAGAATGAAACGTCTGAGCAGAGATGCAAACCATAATAATGCAAAATTTTAAGTTGATGAAGGGTCAAGGACAAAGCTGAGAGATGTGTGGCATCTATAGTCCACTTTGCAAAGTACAGAACCTGAGGAGAGTGCAAATATACAATTTTTGTCAATTTCCCACACTTGACAACCTTAGCATAACATTCCTAGCACCTGTATAGATACATGTCACTAAGCGCTAAGGTTCATTTACTTATAGTGTTTCTCCGAAATTAACTCTTCTTTAGTTATTTGGGGAATTCGTTATTCAGTGCCATGTGTAAAATGTACAGTACTGTATCTCCATTGTTTGTTACTAAGTTGTAATTAATTATCAAAAGTAAGCACCAAGCCAGGGAGGCTATATAGCACCATCAAATGTGTGGGACATTCAAAAGGCACTAAATATCACTAAGGATGCCAATACGAGTACAAAAGCGTACAAGGCAAATGATATCAAAGGTATCCGATTCACCAAGGATTCTATCGAGGGACAATCATGAAGCAAGACACCGCACGTCCTGGAAGTCGTCAGGACGTTCAACAAGGATATGCACGACCACAAGGGGGACAATGCAGTTTGGACAATAAGGAGCAGGGCGGCTTTCCATTAAATGCCCGCGAGTTAAACTTGTACGGCCAATGCGTAACCTCGCCAGAGCCTTTTCCCATCACCGGTTACGGTGGTAAAAGGAAGGCCAGAGGGACACACTACCCTTAAGAGCACGTAGTTTGTTACCAGTAACAGACCATCGATCCTGCCAACGGGCACGGATTAAGGAATGACTAACTGGGTACAAGTTGAAATAGGGAACACCTTCGTGGGAGATGGGACAAGTGAGGATAGTCCACTTAGCGGCAGCATCCGCACACTCAAGTTAACACCAATATAACTGGGAACCCAGCAAAACCCAACTGCCTTAAGTCTGCTGGAGACAAGAAACAGCCAATGTTGAATTTCGACTACCATAGGATGGATAGGATTAAAAGACTCTAAAGCCATGAGGGAACTGCGAGAGTCAACTACAACAACAAAGGAAGATTGACAGTGAGAAAGCAGTTGACAAAGAGCATAGAGGAGCCTCAGGAAGAGATAAATGATTGCGATGTTTCAAATTGAGGATGGTTTTCTCATATTTGTAGTGCACACATGCATGGGAGAAGGCAGGGTGGGCATCACCACAATTGATGCAATGAGCTTGGGAAGAAGAGCACGCCATCTTAGAATAACTCGTGTCTCCACACAAGGGGCATAGACACACCTTACTTGTTCACCTGAAGGGACCATGGCCAAATCTCCAGCACCTGTTGCAAAGGCGAGGAGAGGGCATGTGCTCCGGAACTGAGCATCTGGCACCAGCAAAAATGACAGATGAAAGGGACATACTATCAAAAGTGACCTTCACAAATGCGAAGAGGCTGACAACCATGACCACGAGGGGGTCGAGTGAAGGTATCTATCTGGAAGACAGAATGGCCTTGGGCCTCAAGGATATATTTAATATCCTCGTGGCAGTCTTTCAGTTACCTATCACCAGTCGCAACATGGTGCCGGAGAAGAACTGTACCAATGCTGGCAATTAACAGGGCATTTTGAGAGATTCGAACAGGGGTTTCTCCAATGCAGGACAATGAAGCTAAGTAGTCAGTCGCTTCATAAGAGGGGACTGCAATGATACGGGTACCAGTATGGGTGGGGTCAAAAGTGTTGCACCGAATTAATGAGGTGTTTATAGAGGAATAAATCATCAGGATGAGTAGGGTCAACATGACTTGAGATCAAAATACTTAGTCCATGTAGCAGGACCAAACAAATCCTGGAATGTATTACATCGGGAAGGAATCATGCATGCGCGCGTGCGGAGGCGACAGTGCCGAGCACCCCCAGTAAGAGTGGGGGGTCAAAGGCGCAAGTGTTGCAATGAGACTGAGCCATGTCAAGTGATGAGGTGGTCACCATTGGGGTTTGGGGCTCAACCCTGCCACAGAGACGGGAGGGGAGCAGAAAGAATCATTCGGGAGAGTCAGAGAAGCAGTGTGGTTAGGACTCAATGTAGCAGGGCCTACAGAGCCTGGCCTTCCATAGCAGTCTGACTCGGAAGCTTAGTCGCCTACCCCCACGAATCTGAGAAGTTAAAAAGAGGGTCAATAAAAGGCCAAAAAAAAGCAAACATGTAACAATTTCATCCACGAATAATCCCCCATACCCACCATGGAGCCACAATTAGAAGATAGGACACCCGGCAAGACGGGGCCCCCAGGGGTGCATCGTGGGTATACACCCTGCAATGGTCATCTTAAGAGCTGCTAGTCCGTCGAGATAGGCCCAGCAACGAAGGCAAAGTTTGACAATAAAAGCATCCCCTCGTCAGGTACCACAGTTCTACGGGTGAGTGTGTGCGCCTCCCCAAACACCCGGCATCAAAACAGAAGACACTGGAAAGAATATTCAAGAATTGCAAAAAGTCAGCAGGAAGGGAACAACCAGAAAGGAGAAGAGGTAGGGAGGAAAAATGAAACATGAGGAAGGGGAAAAAGCAGCCAGTAAAATTAGTGAAGAGAGCAGCAGGATCATAAGGCTTCAAAAGGACAGAGGACAAGCAATCCCATAGAGCACCACATTCTGGCAGCTGCCCGCCAAGCCCCCTCACGACGGCAACGGGCTGGAAAGGGTGTGTTTGTTACTAAGGATGAGATAGTGATAAGTCTTTCTTTCCAACTCTCCTCTTGTACTCATTGATCAACTCTCAATTCTTGGATCCCCACATAATATTAGCACTTTTACCACTAAATTTAACGGGACTCCTCTGTACAACCAGGATCAGGCAAACCTTCCAATCTTCAACTTGTTACATTCCATCATACAATAACAAGCTTCTCTCCACAAACACATTCAATTAAAACTACATTTAGATTATTTGCCTTCTATCATGTTTATTATGTATAGCCTTATGAATAACTCTTTCAATCTGCTGCCAAATTATTTACTCCTGGAACACAATTATTATAATGCCACTTTTCAAGCTAATTTCCATTTGACCATTCAAATACCTTTGGTGCCTTTCATCCATTCATTCTTCAAATGGTGCTTGACTCAAAGTATTAATGAAACAAATTAACAGCTTTATTCCTTTATTCAAGGCAATAACTTTTTACAACTTGTGGTAACTACCAGAGAGAGGGCCTCACGTCAGCACCCTCTTCAGGTTGGATGGACTCTTACCATGACAGTATTAACATCCGTACTTAAATCAACATGCCCGTTACTGATATCATGTACAGAGTTGAGTCAAAGTTTAAAACTTCAATGTAGCTCAGCATGAGGATTTATAAATAATTAGATGGGTTCCTCACCATTCCCAAAACTTAATTTTTTTTATAAAAAAGGTCACAACTTTATTCAATGCTAATTTTATATTGTAAAGAACATCCATTGCACTTTACTTCCCTAACTTGTGTAAAAGTGATCATGGTCAGTTATTTGTCTTCTAGACCATCACGAACAGTAACTGTGACTCTTAACTAAAATTCCCTAACCATATGGTAGTGACCAACACTACCATATAGCAAAATATCTACTGTAACGATCAGTGAAAAACTGAAAATCTACATTATGTACAATTTTAAATACATATCTAAGATAAATTTACTAAAGAAACTTGTCATTCAATGGAGACTCGAGTCTACTGAATTTATATTTCAAATTTCTTCCTCATACAAGCAAAATGTATGTAAATTAAGTGCATAAGATGAATACAGGCCAGTGTGGAGCAGATGAGCAGTCTCTGAGCAGGTCCTGGGGTACGTGCCAAAATGATTATCACTAGTCTAGCGGTAGCTAGGCCCCCAAACACAGTGGTTAGAAAGAAGAATACACTGTGACTGTTCTCCTGGTGCAGAACTTCTGCTATGAGCAATACAACGCAGTGGCCAGTAAGGCTATAGCCAGAGATTGATACTAACTGTGACAGGGTTAAGTAAGTCTGGGAAAAGTAACAAAGAAAAAATGCCACAAAGGAAAAACCCAACCAGTACCCAAGACTTAATTTGGCAGTGATCAGCAGCTCTACAACTAGAGTTCTATTTGGGCTATGAATACCATACATAAGGATTAAAGCCAGCATGGCTACTACCAACGATGGCCCTTTCATATCAGAGTGGACACGTCGAAATTCTGGAAAAACGATAGGTGGTGCTAAAGATGACAATATTCTGTAAGGAAGCTTAGTGTTGGATACCGAGTAGTAAGGTCGTATAAATGAGAAGATGCTGTAGCAGTAATCAGTCACAGAGCCTAGTTTTGGTAGTAGCATCTCTAGGTTTGAGTCAATTGACTCAATAGTCACAACTGAGTGGCCTTTGTGAGACATGGTTACCATTGCTTAAAGCATCCACTGATTAGTATAACAAATGCAACTATGATAACGCCCTTTCTTAGAAAAGGATAAATTCAGAACTCAGAGAAATAAAATTAGACAAGTGTCATATATGTATCACAATTTATTTTGTCAAATTACCAGTTACAAAAACTCACTGCACCAATCAGCCAGACACTGATAACACTCAGATGCTTGATTTGAATTGGCTGCCACCAAGTCTTGCAACCACTCTAAAAACAACTCTCTATTCTTCTTGAGGACAAGAAACTGGCCAAGAACTACATAAGCTTTGTCAAAGCCTCTATTCTCTAGTCTCCTACCCAAAACTTCCCCAATGCCGGCCAATTCTGTCACAGGTTTATCTCCCATAGGCTCGGCAACAAAAAGTGTGTGTTTCTGTGATGTTGTCGCCATTATTCTTGCAACTCTTCAAACCTCACTCAACATGATTCATTAATTGAATGGTTGCCATAGTTAAAACACACATGCACACACACACATACACACAAACACTCAGCCCCAAAAACATTAATAATAAAAAAAGGTAAAGTACTCTCTGCTGATCATATTTATAACAATGTCTAAATATGCCACTGCTGGTAAAACTACACATTAAAACCGATCTCTCTCATGCACTTTTTATGAGCTTCTATAAGTTCTAGGCAATTTTCCGCACCCTTCTCTACAATACATGCATCTCTTACTTGTTTAGTCTCTGGGCAGGCACAACATGCCTTGCACTTTGGCTTCTTTTCCTCAGCCACTGTGTTAGTCTGACCTGCGGTGATGGCTCCTTCAGGCATGCTGGTGTTTACAGGCGACAATGGAAAACTGTCGGTTGCCAATGCCGTTATCAAGAGCTTCCGTATGGCTGCACACTTCTGGGATGAATGATACAGTTTACACACAATGTGTCTCTCTCAAAGTTTTGGGTATACAAACCAGCTCTACTAAAGTAATACCTATTTCTTCTTCAGTTCATTTTCTTCCTGAATCTTCTTAAACCCTTCTTTAACCTGCTCAACAAAATTCTTCTTAAACTGACCCACTTGTTTAGTGGCTCCAGTTTCTACAGCTTCTTTGCCACGTTGAAAGGCATAAGCAGTAAGCTGAGCAGCACGTCGGATCGGATAAGAATCTGCCAATTTATCAATTACCTCAGGATTGTTCAGGAATCGTTGCAGAAGATACCGCAGCACCATAGCACAAACAATGCCTGAAACGATGGGAAAATTTAAATGAAAACAGCCTGCCCAAACTCCACTAGTTTTAGTCAGTGAACACTATTACATTGTCCAGATGACAAAAGGATACTTTGTCTAGTCTATGTATACCTTTTATAATTCTTCAGCATGACTTACATTTTCAACTCTACATTTATCTGTAGAAGAACAATAACACTGACTGCATCTATTAAATTCTTAAGTGCCTTTTGTATACCCTAAAATATTTTCTCAAAATATTGTGCACTACAAGTGCTATTCTCATAGCATTACTTCCACCAGACCACCCGGTGGCAGCCCCCTTCCCGCCAGACCACCCGGTGGCAGCCCCCCTCCCGCCAGACCACCCGGTGGCAGCCCCCCTCCCACCAGACCACCCGGTGGCAGCCCCCCCTCCCGCCAGACCACCCGGTGGCAGCCCCCCTCCCGCCAGACCACCCGGTGGCAGCCCCCCTCCCGCCAGACCACCCGGTGGCAGCCCCCTTCCCGCCAGACCACCCGGTGGCAGCCCCCTCCCGCCAGACCACCCGGTGGCAGCCCCCTCCCGCCAGACCACCCGGTGGCAGCCCCCCTCCCGCCAGACCACCCGGTGGCAGCCCCCCTCCCGCCAGACCACCCGGTGGCAGCCCCCCTCCCGCCAGACCACCCGGTGGCAGCCCCCCTCCCGCCAGACCACCCGGTGGCAGCCCCCCTCCCGCCAGACCACCCGGTGGCAGCCCCCCTCCCGCCAGACCACCCGGTGGCAGCCCCCCTCCCGCCAGACCACCCGGTGGCAGCCCCCCTCCCGCCAGACCACCCGGTGGCAGCCCCCCTCCCGCCAGACCACCCGGTGGCAGCCCCCCTCCCGCCAGACCACCCGGTGGCAGCCCCCCTCCCGCCAGACCACCCGGTGGCAGCCCCCCTCCCGCCAGACCACCCGGTGGCAGCCCCCCTCCCGCCAGACCACCCGGTGGCAGCCCCCCTCCCGCCAGACCACCCGGTGGCAGCCCCCCTCCCGCCAGACCACCCGGTGGCAGCCCCCCTCCCGCCAGACCACCCGGTGGCAGCCCCCCTCCCGCCAGACCACCCGGTGGCAGCCCCCCTCCCGCCAGACCACCCGGTGGCAGCCCCCCTCCCGCCAGACCACCCGGTGGCAGCCCCCCCCCCGCCAGACCACCCGGTGGCAGCCCCCCTCCCGCCAGACCACCCGGTGGCAGCCCCCCTCCCGCCAGACCACCCGGTGGCAGCCCCCCTCCCGCCAGACCACCCGGTGGCAGCCCCCCTCCCGCCAGACCACCCGGTGGCAGCCCCCCTCCCGCCAGACCACCCGGTGGCAGCCCCCCTCCCGCCAGACCACCCGGTGGCAGCCCCCCCTCCCGCCAGACCACCCGGTGGCAGCCCCCCTCCCGCCAGACCACCCGGTGGCAGCCCCCCCCTCCCGCCAGACCACCCGGTGGCAGCCCCCCCTCCCGCCAGACCACCCGGTGGCAGCCCCCCCTCCCGCCAGACCACCCGGTTGCAGCCCCCCCTCCCGCCAGACCACCCGGTGGCAGCCCCCCTCCCGCCAGACCACCCCGGTCTGGTCTGGGACTCCCCCCTAATCCTACCGGGTAGGAGAGGGCTGCACGGACAAGCGGCACAGCGGCGGTGAGTGACGCTGACTTGTTCTTTAGGTTGGAAGAGTTCTGCCTCTCTGTTTGCTCATCGGTTGCAATTTTTCTTACCATGCTGGGTCTGTCTTGTTATGCCTACCTACCTTGAGGATACCTTGAGGTGCTTCTGGGGCTTAGCGTCCCCGCGGCCCGGTCATCGACCAGGCCTCCTGGTTGCTGGACTGATCAACCAGGCTGTTGGACGCGGCTGCTCGCAGCCTGACGTATGAGTCACAGCCTGGTTGATCAGGTATCCTTTGGAGGTGCTTATCCAGTTCTCTCTTGAACACTGTGAAGGGTTTGCCAGTTATGCCCCTTATGTGTAGCGGGAGCGTGTTGAACAGTCTCGGGCTCCCTGATAGAGTTCTCTCTCAGAGTACCAGTTGCACCTCTGCTTTTCAACGGGGGTATTCTGCACATCCTGCCATGTCTTCTGGTCTCATGTGATGTTATTTCTGTGTGCAGGTTTGGGACCAGCCCCTCTAATATTTTCACGTGTAAATTATTATGTATCTCTCCCGCCTGCGCTCAAGGGAATACAGATTTAGGCTCTTTAGTTGGTCCCAAGAGTTTAGATATTTTACTGAGTGGATTCTAGCAGTAAAGGATCTCTGCACGCTCTCCAGGTCAGCAATTTCTCCAGCTGTGAAAGGGGCTGTCATTGTGCAGCAGTACTCCACTCTAGAGAGCACAAGCGTTTTGAAAAGTGTCATCATCGGTATAGCATCTCTAGTGTGAAAAGTTCTTGTTATCCAACCTGTCATTTTTCTTGCAGTTGTGACGGCTACTTTATTGTGTTCTTTAAAGGTAAGGTCTTCCGACATGAGTACACCCAGATCCTTTACATTGCCTTTTCGTTCTATGTTATGATTTGTCTGAGTTTTGTACGTGGTTTCCGTTTTTATATTTTCATTTTTTCCATAGCGCATGAGCTGGAACTTATCTTCGTTAAACACCATATTATTTTCTGTAGCCCATAGAAAGACCTGATCTACATCTGACTGGAGGTTTGCCGTGTCCTCTATGTTGCCTACTCTCATAAAGATCCTAGTGTCATCTGCAAAGGATGATACAGTGCTATAGGTTGTGTTCTTGTCTATGTCCGATATGAGGATGAGAAAAAGTACTGGAGCAAGCACAGTACCCTGGGGGACTGAGCTCTTAACGGTTGATGGGCTGGATTTTATTTTGTTGACTATTACACATTGGGTTCTGTTGGTCAGGAAATTGTAGATCCATCTGCCTATTTTTCCGGTAATTCCTTTTGAGCGCATTTTATGTGCAATAACACCATGGTCACATTTATCAAAAGCCTTTGCGAAATCTGTGTAAGTTACATCAGCGTTTTGTTCGTCTTCCATAGCATCTAATGCCATATCATAGTGGTCCAGCAACTGCGACAGGCAAGAGCGCCCTGTTCTGAAACCATGTTGTCGGGGGTTATGGAGATGCTGTGATTCCATGTATTTTGTGAGCTTACTTCTTAGCACTCTCTCAAAAATTTTTATGATGTGCGATGTTAATGCTATCGTTCTGTAATTTTTTGCCTCTGCCTTATTTCCTCCTTTATGAAGTGGTGCTATCTCTGCTGTTTTTAGTATATCAGGAATAATGCCAGTATCTAGGCTTTGTCTCCACAGAATGTGAAATGGCCTGCGATAGTGGTTTTTTACAGTTCTTGATGAATAGGGAGTTCCAAGAATCCGGGCTTGGTGCAGAGTGCATAGGCATACTGTTTATGGCTTCTTCAAAATCCAGTGGGGATAGGGTGACGTCTGATATATGATTTGATGTTGGTATCATATCCATGAAAAATTCATTTGGGTTATCGATCTTTAGTGTGTTTAATGGCTCGCTGAAGACAGAGTCGTACTGATTCCTAAGTAGCTCGCTCATTTCTTTGTTGTCATCGGTGAAATTAGGGTTAGCACCTATCTGGGTGCTAACCCCTGGTCGATGGCAGACATGGAATGCCCCTAAATTCAAGGGGGGTTTCCATGAGCCATTGCTCCCTTTGCCTCTGAGGGGCCAGGTTCTAGCTCGTGGTCCCCCGGTAGGCTGAACTCCAATTGACTGATGCCCCAGACTAATATATCGCATATCAGTCCGATTGCTCCAGGGAGCCGGAGGGGCTCCTCACAGAAAACTAGAGAAATGTTTATCAAGAGAAATCAAAATAATTATGAAAGATTATATTCGCAGCAACTGCTGCCCTACAGAGTGGCTGGAGCTAGCATCTCCAAGAGCTCGCGTACTCAGCCTCCATAAATTTAAATTCCTCAACTACTCAACTCTATCACGACCAATGTTGTATACAATTTTTTTTCTCCTAATTTTTTTTTAACTTTCCGGTGATCAGGGAACACATTTTAACATCAGAAAGGAAACAATTTTGGGGGGGAAATCATTTTTGTCTTGCACACCACGGGAGGGTTTCGTGTGTTGAAAACTGTGCAGTACGGGGGTTAACAAGCCTATATGAGATCATTATCAACTGTTATGGGTCAGTTTTGAGGTCAGTGTATTCTTTGAAATCACTGAATTTGCTAACGTTTCATGTTTCAGCTCGGTCTCAATTTGTTTTGTGGTACTTTTGGGTTGACCACTCTGTCATCTGTGTCAAAAGCATCAACAGTGGCTGAATATTGCTAGAAAGAGGTCCCATGGTTTGTGCACTATCAATGGCTTCAATGGTGTTTGTATAGCTTGTTTCAACTGTAGGTGTTGACAAACTTGACATTGCAAAATAGTTTCCTAAATTTTGAATTTAGAAATTTCATCAGATCGCTTCTCCTCAAGTTTGCCTCTTTGGTATTTACTTAATTACTTGTATGAATTAATTCTTATTCCTCTATGTTCTTTACCTTTGTACCTTTGCTAAAAAGGTAAAAAATTACATTAACCACAGGAGAACAGCCAACTTACCATGACACTCCACCTTTACAACATCTGTACTAGTGACACAAACTTTCCTATTGTTGAAAGCGATACAACAAATTTATTAATTTGAGTCATGCAATTATTGTTACATGCTTTGAAAGTAAATTTTTTTTAGGTCTACTTTCTGAGAGAGCATTTTATTGTTTATTGCTAGCCTGCATGTTACTTTAATAAGCTTTTAATTTTAGTTATTTTGTATTGAATTATTGTACACCATATTATCAATATTTTTTTTAAATCATTGACAATTTGTAATTAATGTTGGTTAAAGTCACTTTTCGGGGCCCCTCCGGGATAAAGGGCAATGAAGCTTATGCTTCATTAGTTTCATAGTAGATCCACCCCATGCTAATCTCCACAGGTTTCTTGTAAACATCTAAGTTGTCCACAAATATTTTAGTTAAATGGAAAATATGTAATCTAACCCAAGGCTTGACAATCTGCAGATCACCAGTAGTCCAAAAGGCCACAAGAATGAGCCCACAGTACAGAAAAATTATTATATAGTATCTTTATCATGTTAACAAATTTAAAATTAGCATTATTATCAGCCACACAAGCAAACCCAGGTATTAAATATGCATTATATAACAACTACCACCCGGTGGTAGCAACACAAAAATTTGTAGCTTATGGTGATATCCAATCGTGTTTAAGGTGATATGCAACAGTACTAGTTAGTGAATGGGTCACCTCCAGTATTGCATTATACCACATTCTGGCACCTGTGCTGTACTAAGTGGACAGCTCAGTGCTTGCTTGAGGCATAGTAGCATTAATAAAATTAAGTAGATAGGCTGGTAGTACCTGATTAATGGGGAGCTTCACTTTTAGCCTTGTACTTGAGCAGCAGACGTTTCTTGAGAGCCAGCTGCTTTCTTAGGGCCTCAAGTTTACGCAACTGTTCCTCCCGACTGTATTCTACGCCAGGAAGTTTACGCACCTGTTAAGATAAGCCATCATTAGGATAGGTGGGCACAAGGAGCAAAAGAAAGCCAAAGGCATTGGGGGGGGGGAGGGAGGAGGTAAAGTGTTTGAATAAATAGAACCAGAACAAATTCCATACCATATACAAAGTATTATATATCATAAATACAAACTCATCTATCTTGCACAACAGTAATTAGAACTGCCTAATGCCATATCTCTTGATCTTCAATGATTATAATCTCAAGTGTCATTGTATGTTTGACATAAATTAAAATTAGAAACATTGGAAGTTGACTTAATAAGCAGCCCTCACCTGTTCACGTGCAGTCTGGATCTTACGTTGAAGCTCAAGTACCTTTTGGCTTGACTCCTGTGACACACGACTTACGTCTGTTTGCTCTTTATCCAAACTGCAAATAAGAGCAACAACTTCAAACTGATTGATTTTCACACACTACTTTAACCAAGAGTAGTTTCTATGGCTTTAATATAATTCAAAAGAGTTATACAACATTTTGGTGGCAGCTTTGGCAGTGAAGAATACAAATAATCACCAGTAACTGATTTGGTCATTATTTCATTTGTCTGGCATCACAAAAGGTCACCGAGTCACATTAAATGGAAAATGTCAAGACTCTTATTTTCCAATTTGAAAGGCAAAATCTTTTAGTAGAATGCTAATTATCCTCTTTAGCAGTCATGCAGAAAAGGAAAGGGGCCAGTGTCTCCCCCTGCTGGACACCTTCTGCTGAGACAACTTCATGCTCCCCAAACAACAGTGTCGATTCCCTACTGTACCCTGAAGGGGAGTAGACAAGGAAAGCTTGTTCGAACTGCTTCCAGTACCACATCCCTTTTTACCCTCCCAATAGGGAGCCGGTCGGCCGAGCGGACAGCACCCTGGACTTGTGATGTTGCACGTGGGAGCTTCAATGAATTGCATGTTCAATGGCGATTTCAAAGCCGAAGAAGCAGTTCTTCCTCCTGGTAGCAAAGTCGCAGCAATTCCAGACGATGCAAGAGCTAAGGTTATGCCCAAACCCATCATCTTTCTTGGAGACTTCAATCTACCCAGTTTAAAATGGAGAATAGTAAACAATAACATTAAAGCAGGAGGTCAACCTGGAAATAACCAACCACAGGTCAGAGAACTACTGAGATTCTGTGACAAATTCTCGCTCAGTCAGCAGATTACAGAACCAACTAGGAACGAAAACATGCTGGACCTGATATTCACGAACAATGAGGAGCTAATCAGAGATATTACTGTCTCAGACACCACGTACTCGGACCACAAGCTCATTGCAGTGCAAACTAACATTAATAACGGTAGTAGGCCCAAGAGAAACAACAAGCGAGAAGGGCTACTCAATAAATTCAATTTTAATAATAAAAGGATAGACTGGGAGAAAATAAACAGGGAACTTACAAACATTCAATGGAAAATGTTCTAAGAAATAAAAATCCTACACAAGGAATAGAAAAATTGACTTCTGAAGGATATGAAGTCTGTCTGAAACATGTTCCTTTGAGGAAAGCCAGAAAGAGGTCCAATGTAGAAAGAGAACACAGACGACATTACAAAAGGAGGAAGAAATTAACGGAAATGCTTAAGCAGACACGACTCTCCATACAAAGAAGAAATAATATAAACTAATATAATAATATAAACTAAATACTGTAATATAATAGGGAGATTGAAGAAATCAAACAGACTGAAGCATTCCTATCAGACTGAAGAATGGCAACTAGAACAGAAAGCAATTCAAGAAATAAAGAAAAACCCAAAATATTTCTTCACATGTGCTAAATCAAAAGCGAAAACCACTGCCAGTATTGGACCTATTCGTACTAGTGAAGGTTCATACACTGAGGATAACAAAGAAATTAGTGAAATCCAAAAAAAGCAGTATGAGGACATGTTTAGCACTCCGATACTCAGCATGAAAGTGGAAGATTCAGACAAATCTTTATGAATGATACTTATGTAAATATAACTGATATCAGCACGAGCGTGGCAGATTTTGAAAGAGAAATTGACAATATGCCCATACACTCAGCCCCGGGTCCAGACACATGGAATTCAATATTTATAAAGAAATGCAAAGTGCCAGTAGCACAGGCACTCAGTATAGTGTGGAGGGAGAGCTTGGACACAGGGGAGATACCAGATGCGCTTAAAGCAGCAGACATTGCCCCTCTACACAAGGGTGGTAGCAAAGCATTGGCAAAGAATTATAGACCAGTTGCACTAACGTCCCACATAATAAAAGTATTTGAGAGAGTGATCAGGAGTCAGGTCACTAGATTCATGGAAACCAATGACCTCCACAATCCAGGCCAACATGGATTTAGAGCAGGAAGATCATGCCTCTGACAGCTACTTGACCACTATGACAAAATCACTGAGGCATTAGAGGAAAAACATAATGCAGATGTCGTATACACAGATTTTGCAAAGACATTCAACAAATGTGACCATGGAGTGATTGCACACAAAATGAGGTCAATGGGTATAACTGATAAAGTAGGACGCTGGATACTAAATTTCCTGTCGAACAGAACACAAAGAGTAACAGTCAATCAAGTAAAATCGAGTCCGAGCGCAGTTAAAAGCTCTGTACCTCAAGGTACAGTCTTTGCACCACTGCTGTTCCTTATTCTCATATCAGACATAGACAAAAACACAAGTCACAGCTTCGTGTCATCGTTTGCAGATGATACAAAAATCAGCATGAAAATTACCTCTGCTGAAGACATTGATAAACTACAAACAGATATTAACAAAGTTTTCGATTGGGCAGCAGAAAATAACATGTTTAACGGTGATAAATTCCAGGTACTCAGATACGGCAAAAATGACGATCTTAAACATAATACAGGGTACAAAACACAATCGAATCTGCCCATAGTAGGAAAACAGCATGTCAAGGATTTGGGAATAATGATGTCCGACGACCTAAAGTTTAGGGAGCATGAGGGAATACAGAGAACATATACGGCACACACAGACGAGATAAAGCACCTAAATTATTGGGATCGTCTCAAAGCTCTCCAAATGTACTCACTAGAAAGAAGACGAGAGAGATATCAAATAATATACACCTGGAAGATACTGGAGGGCCAAGTACCAAATCTGCACAGTAAAATAACAACGTACTGGAGTGAACGACATGGAAGAAAATGCTGAATTGAACCAATGAAGAGCAGAGGTGCCATGGGCACAATCAGAGAACACTGCATGCACATCAGAGGTCCGCGGTTGTTCAACGTCCTCCCAGCAAACATCAGAAATATTACAGGAACAACCGTGGACATCTTCAAGAGGAAACTAGATTCTTTCCTTCAAGGAGTGCCGGACCAATTGAGCTGTGGTGGGTATGTGGGCCTGCGGGCCGCTCCAAGCAACAGCCTGGTGGACCAAACTCTCACAAGTCAAGTCTGGCCTCGGGCCGGGCTTGGGGGGTAGAAGAACTCCCAGAACCCCATCAACCAGGTATCAACCAGGTATGCCATTTTGGGATCGAAGAATCAATCTAATTAGGAAGGTTTTACCAGTTCCTCCTGGCGCATCTAAGAAGATTTCCCCAAGCCCGTTATTCACAGTTTGTTAATGCCTTTTCGCTCAAGTAATAAGTAATTAT
Organism: Procambarus virginalis; assembly: GCA_020271785.1. Classification (NCBI taxonomy): domain Eukaryota; kingdom Metazoa; phylum Arthropoda; class Malacostraca; order Decapoda; family Cambaridae; genus Procambarus; species Procambarus virginalis. The sequence continues at coordinate 114,798 of WNGS01167500.1, read as the reverse complement.
CAAAAAAAGGCACCAAACCAGGATGGCTATGTAAGCCTTTTCGCTCAAGCGTTAGCCTAGGAATCTTATTAAACATACGACATGTTCTCTAGAGTGGAGTACTGCTGCACAATGACAGCCCCTTTCAAAGCTGGAGAAATTGCTGACCTGGAGAGCGTGCAGAGGTCCTTTACTGCTAGAATCCACTCAGTAAAACATCTAAATTACTGGGACCGACTAATGAGCCTAAATCTGTACTCCCTTGAGCGCAGGCGTGAGAGATACATAGTAATTTACACGTGGAAAATAATTGAGGGGCTGGTCCCAAACCTGCACACAGAAATAACATCACATGAGACCAGAAGACATGGCAGGATGTCAAAATACCCCCATTGAAAAGCAGAGGTGCAACAGGTACTCAGAGAGAACTCTATCAACATCAGAGGCCCGATACTGTTCAACACGCTTCCACTACACATAAGGGGCATAACTGGCAGACCCCTCACAGTGTTCAAGAGAGAACTGGATAAGCACCTCCAAAGGATACCTGATCAACCAGACTGTGACTCATACGTCAGGCTGCGAGCAGCCGCGTCCAACAGCCTGGTTGATCAGTCCAGCAACCAGGATGCCCGGTCGACGACCGGGCCGTGGGGACGCTAAGCCCCGGAAGCACCTCAAGGTAACCTCAAGGTAACGACAACGGATCACATGTGTTATATTGACCAGACCACACACTAGAAGTTGAAGGGACGACGACGTTTCGGTCCGTCCTGGACCATTCTCAAGTCGCTTTCTCAAGTCACAAGCGACTTGAGAATGGTCCAGGACGGACCGAAACGTCGTCGTCCCTTCAACTTCTAGTGTGTGGTCTGGTCAACATACTTCAGCCACGTTATTGTGACTCTTCTCCTGCACATGTGTTATAATTTTGTTCACGATGCAATTCTACATCAAACGAAGCAGCAGCAGATCAATTCGGTGATGGCATTCCCAATTGATTGAGAACTTTGTTCGCGATTTCTAAGCACACGTCTTCAATCATTAGCAACGCTTCGTTGTAGATTTTTGCTGTGAAATCCATGTTCATATTTGCATTTTCCTTGCGTATTCGACGGATAATATCTTCAGCCATGTGCGATTTATATTTCTCCCATAACTCTGTTGGAAATAACCGAGCCGGTGGTCAATACAATTGCAAACAATGCACAAATTTGATTTTAATGTGACGTGTTGGACGCGTCATTAATACATACATCGCAGTGCCAGTCGTACTCCAATAAATTCAGAGCTTGACATGCACTACGGGAAGTGGCATGTGTTACGCCGTTGACAAATCTCAATTGCTGGAAAGACGTTGGACCGGGCACATTTACCAACAGCATGCGAAGAAAGAAGCATTCATCCTGATTAGGATGCACGGTGTACAGTCTGCCTATCGTAGTTTATTTGAATATGCCAGGTTGTCCGTCGACTCTCTATCCTCCTTTGTGTCGTTCAAATGATTTTTTACTGGCATTTTATGTTTAATATATAGGCACTTCCGAATACAGTATTGTTTTCGCAAACGCGTCTTTTTGACATGACATGAAGAAAGCAGTTAATGCTGTAGCCGGTGGATTCATAGCCATTTGTTGCACATTTGCAGCTGTGAAATAAACTTGTAGTCCATTTTCATGTTTTCAAAACAAAAAATATTACCGAAATATGTCAATTCAAATGCAGATCAATCGACACAGCTTAATTTCACCACCAACTGCACTGACAAATAATAAGAACAATTAAAAAAATGAAATGAAAAACAATGGAAAAAAATATATACCCATGAAATGAACGGTATGGTAAACAACACAGTTCAATTCCAACGCAATGTCACAAAATAATTAAATCAAAATGAAAGTACAGTAAATCAAAATCTATGAAAATTCAATTTATCAATGCAATCGGAAACATTGAAATGGAATCGTAACATATTTTGTATAGCTTGTGTTGGTCTGACATACAACAGATGGAGCTGTTATAAAAAAAAGCATGTTTTTACCTGTCATAGGTGTAGTATCTAAATAGTAGGTATATAAAAACATGCACGTATTCAAATGGAACGTTGTGTCAAAATTTCAAAGCAATCGGTAAAGAACTTTTGGAGATTAAAGCGTGTGTTGCTCCTATGTCCTACAGATGGCACTGTTTCTCAAAAAAAAATCATGTTTTTTCCTGTCACAGGTGCGGCATGTATATAGTAGGTATATAAAAACACGTGCCTATTCGAATGCAAAGAGCTGAACAGCAATGCAGTTCGCTCATGCTGCGTGCGCCAACCTTGGTTGCTTCAACAGTACTGTGGCTCTCAAACCGGAGAACATTGCCCACGATTTTTTTTAAACATGGCGTCTGTTTACAAGAGCCCTGAGGAAGCTAATGTGAACCCTGTGTAGCCGCGGGCCATTTGAATCTTGCCTGGCACCATATGGCATATATATACACCATGTGCTCCGTGGGACATGTTACTCATGGGGTATATATACGCCATACGCTGTTTAAGGGCTAATTATATTAATAATTTTAAACAGTATATTAATACATCTATATATTAATTTATATTAATATATTTATATATTAATTTATATTATATATTTATATAATTTATTTATATTAATATATTTATATATTAATTTATATATTATATATTATATATTAATTTATATTAATATATTTATATATTAATTTATATTTATTTATATATTTATTTATATATTAATTTATATTAATATATTTATATATTAAATTTATATATTGAAGATAATATATCTTTTACATACTCATCGACTTTCTGGCTGACGAACTATATGCTTCTGACTTCCAATATGCACTTAAAACTGGTTATCTTGAGATAGTTATCTTGAGATGATTTCAGGGCTTTAGTGTCCCCTCGGCCCGGTCCTCGACCAGGCCTCCACCCCCTGGAAGCAGCCCGTGACAGCTGGCTAACACCCAGGTACCTATTTTACTGCTAGGTAACAGGGGCATAGGGTGAAAGAAACTCTGCCCATTGTTTCTCGCCGGCGCCTGGGATCGAACCCGGGACCACAGTATCACAAGTCCAGCGTGCTGTCCGCTCGGCCGACTGGCTCCCCCTCATCATCACTGGCATCTGATCCCCAGATGCATCACTGGTTACTCAAAGATCCTTTGCACTTGTGTGGTGGCAGAAACTATTCAGTACTACAACTCACAGAGTAGCTCTGTTCTCTCTCTCTTGATGCTTCCAAAGCTTTTGACAAAGTTGAACACATCAAACTTGTTAGAGAACTGCTTAGCACAAAAGTACAATATATTGTCATTGCTAGACATCTACTCTATATATTTTTTATCAGATATGCCAATTAGCTGTGAAATGGAGTAATGTCCCAAATATTTCTCGCTAAAAAATGGGGTCAAACAAAGCACTATTCTTATTCCTATATTGTTTACTATCTACTGTATCTTGATCCATTGTTGAAAGAGTTTAGAGCCAATAGAGCTGAAAAAACAGGACTCGCTATGTAGATTCCAAATTAAAATTACTAGGCAGAGATTCTGTAATGTGTTCTGAAAAGTTTGACTCGTGTGGTAGATCAACTGTTTGTGCAACATTTTCTTTCACCCGATGCCGCTGTTCATTTAGGAGCACATAGGTACTTGGAAGTTAGGCAACTGTTGTCTGCTGCATCCAGGGAAAGGTCAGTAACTGGTCAAGGGAATACCTCGATAAGCTTATGTACAAGCTTAATGTCACTGACAACTGGAAACCAAAATATAAAATATACTGTAATTCACTATGGAAGTTTGTTCACCTACGGATTTTAAATTTAAACCTTACTTTAGATACCAATAAAACACCAAGAATAAGCACAGTAGGCCTATATTGTAAAGTATGGGATTTACAACAAATAAAAAACAAAAATAAATTATGAAATGACTAAATCAGAACACTGAAGTCCAAATCAACCCAAGTTACAGGTTCAGATCAGGCTAACACAGCCTTGGTCTTCTTCTTGATGCTACAAGTAGTCTGCGTGAAGGGTTTTATCCTCCCGATTACTGCAGGAATACTAATGTTGGAAGATGCATCACTGGCCCTGCGGGCTGCTGCAAGCAACAGCGTAGTGGACTAAACTCTCTTAAGTCAATCCTGGCCCGAGGCCAGGCTTAGGGAGTAGAACTCCCAGAACCCCCACCAAGCAGGTACCGTGTGTGTCAATGTTNTATATATATATATATATATATATATATATATATATATATATATATATATATATATATATATATATATATATATATATACTCTAGATCCGAGAACTGCATAGAAATGGTGTGTCTGACAAACTGCAGTTGGAACAATACTGGTAATGCGGTTCCAAACTGCACCACGCCCTCTGACCACCACCACCACCACATCACCTGCCACCACGCCACCCGCCACCACGCCACCCGCCACCACGCCACCCGCCACCACGCCACCCGCCACCATGTCACCCGCCACCACACCCGACCAAAACCCCATCGCACCTCAGCTGAGAACGATGACAGTGAAGAACACCGCTAATGGTAACGAATCACTACATTCTGGTATGTTAAGTTATTTAAATTATTCTGTTAGTGAGAAATATATTTACTGATGTGTTTTCAAGCCAGTAAATGTAGGGAAAATTAAGACAGTTAAAGTAAAAGTTTGCAAGAGTAAAATGAGAACATATGTGTTGGGTAAAATAAATATAGTGATTAGTGGAAAAGTAAAAATAGGGTAGAGCATAAATAAGAAAGTGGGGAAAATGTGCTATGGGAAATTGGAGGCAGGTTTTTGAAAAATGACCAATATTATGCTTAAGAATATTTTATGTATTTAAAAGTTTACATTAATTATGTTATATTTTCAACAAAGTATGACTAACTTTGCGTGCAGCATCCCTGCAGGACCCGTACTTGTATGATCCCCATCAGGATGCCATTTCTCGACTTTATTTGGAACATTCATCTGTGTTCTTTGTCTCATTAAACCTTTGTACCTGACAGGGAAAGGTGGTGGCATTGTGGTTGTGGCAGAGCAAGCGGTCATCCAGGTCTTACTTCTAACGGCACCTGAAGACCTCCACACCATCGTGTCAAGAAGTGAAAATCCAAATATTTCCGTCATCCTGGATAAGAGTTCATAAATTTGTCTAATGCTATGATTTGTTTAGATTTGAAACCTATTCCACACAGAAATCACAAATGCGAGATGCATCAAATGAACAAATCCACAAGAGCCAGGACGAGGGTTCGAACCTATGTCAGAGAGGATCCCAGACACGCCTTAATCGACTGAGCTACAACATGGTATAAGAATTGCAACCGGGAAATCAACTTGAACTACCACTGGTCCTGCAGTCTCTCCGAGACACAAATCAAGATTTTTACACAATTCCCTCATGCACCCGAGCTCTGTCAATAAGCAGAGTTCTGCCTCTTCGCCTTTAGGTAGACGAAGAGGTAGAACACGTCGTAGCTCAGCCGATTAAGGAGCGTCTGGGATCCTCTCGGACGTAGGTTTGAACCCTCGTTACGGCCCTTGTAGATTTGTTCACTGAAACCTATGTGTATGGGCAGCACAAAACGTCCACCAGACTGCGACACAGTGGTTGCCAGGATCAGGTTGGGTTACCGTTACCTGTGGCAGGTGGCTGCAGGTTACCGTTACCTGTGGCAGGTGGCTGCCCGGTGACGGATCTCCCAATCCTGAACACTCCAGGTGCAAACTCTGTGAGCAGGAACTGGAGGCATGATCTCCCACACTACATCACCGAATGCCCAGTTATTAGACCATTCAGACCAGTTGGCATGAGGTACCTGGAGCTTTGCAATTACTTTATTTGCTCTCGTGTTCTTAAGAATATCCCCCAGTGGCTAACCATCCTGCGAGATGGGGACTTTCAGTATCACTGCTACCTTATTCACTCTTGTGTTCATGATAATATCTTCATAATGCACCCAGAGTTTGCCAGTGCAGAGTTCTCTTCACATGCCTCTGTATCACTAACCTTCCTCTGTGATGGGGATTTTTAGCATCATACAGATAGTTTTTTGAAACGCTGTACTCCCATTCATATACTCTGGGGTAGCTGCACAAATGCACATGTACCCAAATGGGTTAATAAACAACAAAAATAAATAAAATGATTAATTTGATTTATCCAATAACATAAAAAAATACATCATTAATTATGTTAAAATAGGAAATATAACTTTAGAATATCAACATAAGTTTAACTTTTTTAAAATAAACAATAAAAGTAAAATATAGCCACTCAGCTATTGTACATTATATGTTGCGTAATATGACCATTTTCTAAACCAAGTCACATACACTTCAAAAGATTCTGCAACTTACAACCGTCACGGCCGGACGTGTTCTCGTTGCTCCAGCTCTCTCTCTCTCGCACCAGACATTCACACATGGGACTAATAGAACAAGAACTCGGCAATGTGATGTTATAGTGGCCAGAATACGCCTGGGATATAGACGTATCTGGCAGCTTTCTCAAAACCCAAATGTCGAGTACACAATGTGTCAACTTTGTGAAAGAGAAAACATGCACTCCCTTGAACATTATATTGTAGAATGTCCCATATTGACTGACTTTCGCCCCCTGGGCTAAGGTATGCTGAACTCTGTAATTACTATATGAGTATTGGAACACTTGATGATATATTGGACTTGTACCCAAGATTAACCATGTAATGTATCAATTATACAATGTATGTATGTGATGAAACTATATAACATGAGCTTATAAAAGCACCTTCAGTGATTAAGTGCTTAATTGCACACTAGTTTCTCTATCATCTATCTCACCCTGTCAGAGTAAAAGAGACAAATGCATGTGTGTGTATATATATGTATGTATGTATATATGTATATGTACGTATATGTGTGTGTGTGTGTGTGTGTATGTATATGTATGTGTTGACCAGACCACACACTAGAAGGTGAAGGGACGACGACGTTTCGTCAGATCTCATTAGACTCTGTGTTGACTCTAACTCTTTCTCTTTCAACGGTAAATATTACACTCAAACTTTCGGGGTTGCTATGGGTTCCCCTCTCTCCCCTGTTCTTGCTAATTTCTACATGGAATACTTCGAAATTGTTCTTCGTCCTTCTATTGATACTCGTCCCTCTCTTTGGCTTCGCTATGTAGATGACATTTTTGCTTTATGACCTCATGACCTTAATCTTTTCCAGCCTTTCCTCGCCTCTCTTAACAATCTGGTTCCTTCTATCCATTTCAAAGTTGAGTGGGAATCTAATTCCCTCCTTCCTTTTCTTGACGTTCATGTTCACAGCTCTGTGTCTGGGTTCTCTTTCTCTGTCTACCGTAAACCCATGCATAGTGGCATGTACATTCACTTCTTTTCCTACCATCCTCCTTCTGTTAAGAAAAGTGTCCTCGTCTCTCTCTTCCTCCGCGCTCTACGCATCAGCGACCCTCAGTTTCTTGATTCTGAAATTGCCTTTATCTACAAATCATTCTCTCGCCTTGGTTACCCTTTACATTTCATCAACTGTGCCTACTCTCAAGCTAAACGAAATTTCTTTCATCCAAAACCTGCTTCCAACACTAGTAGCACTGTACCATGCCTTCCCTTCATATCTGAACTCAAAACTTTTACCAATACCTTTCGTCCTCTTGACATTAAACTCGCCTTTCGACAAACTAACACACTTCGTAGCAATCTAGTTCACACTGCTCCTCCTGCTTCTAATGCTGCTGGTGTCTACTCTATTTTCTGTTCGTCTTGTCCTCTCCAATACTTTGGAGAAACTGGCCGTACACTGAATGACAGACTTAAAGAACACAAGAGAAGTGTTAAGTCTGCAGACACTAACAATGCTCTCTTCTGCCATGTGAGGGATTCTAATCATTCCATTGATTGGTCTTCCTCCGAAATACATTCACTGGAAATGTACAGGGTGAAGCCTGAAAGTGAGCAATTCGTGCAGTTAAAAAAAAAATTGCAAAGGAGTGAGCAGGGTTTTCAATGGGGACAGTGGTCAAGGTACTGCACCAGCGTGAATCGAGGCTTTGAAGGGTCCACACAAAGTATCTAGGGGCCTGACGGCTGAGTGGACAGCGCTCGGGATTCGTAGTCCCAAGGTTCCGGGTTCGATCCCTGGCGGAGGCGGAAACAAATCAGATCTCGGTTACTAACTGTAAATCAGCAGAAACCTCTAAGAAGCAAGAAGAGATGTTACAAAAGTTAGAGAACCATTTTAACTCCCTACAACAGCAACACACTGTAACCCAAGACGAATCAGACCAACTTAAGCTCCTTGATTCTGTCAACATCTCATCACATGATTTTCCCCATGAAACTGACAGAGAAGACTGTACTGCCATCGTGATCCAGGAATTGCGTACTAAGTTGAATTATTCAATCGAAGCAAGTGACATCAAGTCAGCTTATAGAGTGGGTACGAAATCATCTGGTACAAATAACAAGAAGATTCGTGTGAAATTAGATTGCTGCTCCCGCAAGTCAAACCTTATCACTGCTGCAGTCACTATGAAATCCAATGTTTATGTGAACGAATGTCTAACCAGATTCAGACAAAATTTCTTATTTAAAATACGTGGAATCTGCAAAAGATCCCGTGCTATTAAACATTGTTTTGTGCGCGATAGTAAAATAATAGCTAGGAAGTCTGACTCTGGAAAAACTTATGTCATAACCACTGAGGCACACCTCACTTCTTTCCTGGATGACTATGGGATATCAGCTGAATAACCAGAACACAATTTGTAGTCTCACATACTACCAAAGTGTACTTAAGCTCTGCCTTTCCTTTCCAAAGGGTTTTTAATTTTATTTTTATTTTTTGTTTGTCATCTTTGTTGTTGAAATTGCTTGTTTTTTACTCTTAATTATTTGTTCTTAGTTACTCCCCTTGTCACTAAACCTACGGCTTTTTATTACCCTGTTATATTTAAAGTAACTTGGTATTTGTTTCTTGTAATCATTTATTGGAATTAATTAATAGTATAATTGTTTATATAAGCATCTACCTCAGTATCATAGTAAAATCTTCCATGTGAATATACTCTCACCCTGTTTATTTTTACACTTAGATTTATATTTGAGTAAATTTCTAGATTTACTTAGATTTACATATTTTTTTTCTTGGAATTAACTATTTGAGCTCACTTTGTTTTCTTAGGTTCATACTAATTATAGGATTTTAATTAACCATTACTAAGCTAATTATCTTTAAGATCATTTTACTTTATGATTATTATTTTTCTTATTATTTTTTATTTTACATTTATATTGTCAGTCTCTACTTATTTTTTGTTTTTTATTTTATCTAACTTCTGTATCCTTCCTGGCTATCCTTTGGATCTTTATTTTACTTCTAATTTGTTACTATTTTATTGTATTTGCTTTTATTCTTGTGTTTTGCTATATCGTGTGTCTTGTATCGTGATCCCTCTGCATCTCTATGCACACTGATATTGATCCTGATCAAAATCTTCTGTCTCATATCTACACCAACCAGCACATTGATCATCATTATTGCAAGTATTTCACAGCACACCAGGCTAAAAACAAACTCCAAAATAGCACCTGTTTATCAGTTTACAACCAAAATGTTAGATCACTTGGTAAACATTTTGACGATATAAATGCATTACTCACAGCACTAGGTACTAACTTATCGTTCATTATTTTAACAGAAACTTGGCTAAATAAAGACTATATCCAACTCTACAACTTAGCTGGTTATAAAGCCATTCATAACTGTAGGCCTAATAAAAAATGTGGTGGCACAGCTATATATTACCGAGATACATTTATCTGCAACAGTGTTATTAGTGACAGAGATGACTACTGTGAATATACTTTTGCTCAGTTTACAATTAAATCCCTTAAATCCTCTTTGACTATTGGAGCCATCTATAGATTTCCCAATACTAAAATAGTTTCTTTCTCAGATAACCTAAGGAATCTTATTATAAACAACAATCTCAACAAAAACCACATCATTCTAGGAGGAGACTTTAATATTGACCTGGGTCAACAAAATTGTTCTCAAGTTGACTATTTCCTTAACCCCACAATCACCAAACCTACCCGAGTCACTCAAACATCAGCCACTACCTTGGACCACATATGGACAAACATAACAGCTCCCCTTGTATCTGGTATAATCTACGACAGAACAACTGACCACTATCCTACCTTTCTCATAGCGAACATGGACATAACACCACCAAAACGCAAGAAACTTTCATTTAGGCTACACAGTGAATCAGCTTTAGGCAATCTTACAGATGCACTTCACAATATTAACTGGGATTCTGAATTCAATAATACCCAGGATATAAATTCATTAGCTAACCTCTTCCTCTCCAAAACTCTAAGCCTCTACAACCTTCATTGTCCCCTTCTTACCAAGCAAGTAACTGACAAAAGATTAAACAATCCATGGCTCACAAGTGGCATTCTCAACTCAGACAACAAGAAACATGAATATGAAAAGAAACTTAGGATTGGCCTAGTTTCAAAGAAAGTAGCTAAAAGGTACTCATCAATGCTTACCAGTATCATAAGAAAGGCAAAACTTGCATATTATGTGAATAGATTCAATGAAGCAAAAGGCGACATGAAAAGCACTTGGAAAACAATCTCTAGTATCCTAGGAACTAAACAACACTCACATAACCAAATAAAACTTTACAAGGATGGGAATATACCGTCAACTGATTTAGAAATGGCAAATGAATTTAATAGTTTCTTTTCATCGGTTGGTGCTAATCTTGCCAGTAAAATCTTGAATACAAAGATTCTGCGAAGCTTTTGGGGTTATTCCTTGACACTCGTTTGTCTTGGTCTCCCCATATCTCTTACCTCCGTGTTGAGTGCTCTAAGGCCCTTACCCTCCTTCGGGTATTGTCCCATACTTCTTGGGGAGCAGATAGGCACACTCTCCTCGCTTTACATTCCTCTCTCGTCCTGTCTAAGCTCGATTATGGTTGCCCTGCTTACTTGTCTGCTTCTCCTTCTGCTCTTCTCTGTCTTGATGCTTTGCACCATACTGGGCTGCACCTCAGTTCTGGTGCCTTTCATTCGTCTCCCGTCCTTAGCTTGTATGTTGACACTGGCTTCCTGTCTCTCCAGGACCGCCGTGATCGCTACTGTCTTCGCAACCCGTCCTCACAAATTCGTATAGTCAAGATTGACTTATTAAATATGTGCATAGGTGACATACTTAACATAATAGTTTCCCTTGAAAAGCTTTATAGAAAACACCGACCTTACCTAACCTACTTAGTATGTTAAGATAAGCATCTTATTGCTTCGTAATTACAATTATTACCTAACCTATACCTATAATAGGTTAAGTAACAATTGTAATTACGAAGCTATAAGATGTTTATTTTATCATACTAAGTAGGTTAGGTAAGGTCGGTGTTTTCTATGAAGCTTTTCAAGGGAAACTGTTATGTTTAGTATGTCACCTATGCACGTAACTAATAAGTCAATATTGACTATACGAATTTGCGAGGACGGGTTGGTCTTCGCTATCTTGCGCGGTCCTTACAACATCCTTCCTCTCGCCTCTGTCGTGCTTTAACATTTACCCCTCCTGCGGTTCCTGTTCCTCTTCACCACCTCCCTCTTTCTGTCTGGTTATCTCGCTTACAGGATTCTCTTTCCGTTCGTATTTCTAATGTTTCTCCTCGTGTTGTTCCTTCTTTGCCCCCGTGGAGAGTTCCCTTAACGCGTTTTTGTACATCCTTGACCCGCATCACTAAAGCTTTTACCCCTCCTACGGTTCTAAAACGCCATTTCCTTGAGCACTTTTCTTCTCACTCCCGCTCCGTTTCCGTCTTCACTGATGGGTCTAAGTCTGCAGACGGTGTTGGCTACTCTGTTGTTTTTCCTGATCGCACTTATATGTGTCGCTTACCTCCGGAGACTAGCATCTTCACAGCAGGGCTTTATGCTATTCTCTATGCTCTTCGTCTCCTTCTTTCTCGTTGTCAGTCTTCCTTTGTAGTTGTTGTTGACTCTCGTAGTGCTCTCATGGCTCTCGGGTCCTTTAATCCGGTTCATCCGGTGGTTGTCGAGATCCAGCATTGGCTGTTTCTTGTTCACAGTAAATTTAAGTCGGTTGAGTTTTGTTGGGTTCCCAGCCATATTGGTGTGTCTTTAAATGAGTGTGCGGATGCTGCCGCCAAGGAATCTGTCCACTCTTGTCCCATCTCTCGTAAAGGTATTCTATATTCCGACTTTTACCCGGTTATCCATTCCTCCATCCTTACCCGTTGGCAGGCTTCTTGGTCGTCTGTTACTGGTAACAAACTACGCACTCTTAAATGTTGTGTTTCCTTGTGGCCGTCCTCCTACCACCGTAACCGGCGATGGGAAACAGCTCTGGCAAGGTTGTGTATTGACCATACTCGCTTAACCCATGGTCACTTGATGGAGCACCGCCCTGCTCCTTATTGTCCTAATTGCATTGTCCCTCTTACGGTCGTGCATGTCCTTCTTGAATGTCCTGACTTCCAGGACGAGCGTGTGTCTTGCTTCCCGACCGCCCCTCGCGGTCACCTGTCCCTCAATAGAATTCTTGGTGACTCGGGTACTTTTGATATCGTTCGCCTTATGCGTTTTTGTTCTCGTATTGGCATCCTTGGTGATATCTAGCACCCTCTGATTATTTCGCACATTTGATGGTGCTACATAGCCTTCCCAGTTTGGTGCCTTCTTTAAAAAATTACATACTTACTTGCCAGTAAAATCCTACAGACCCAGACACATATTAACACATATCTCTCAGGCTGCTATCCAAACTCTCTTCTCCTTTCACCAATCAGCCCAGCAGATGTTGTGCCCATCAAACACTTTAAAAATCAAGGCAGGGAACACGAGTGAAATTCCGTCCATTGTATACAAGAGCGCCTCCCATGCCCTTGCCCCACCCATAGCCCTACTGTTCAACAAATCTATAGAGTGTCACACCTTCCCTGATTTCCTCAAAAAAGCAAGAGTAACGCCAGTCCATAAAGGAGGCAATCCGGCGGACATAAACAATTATAGACCAATATCAAATCTACCCATTCTATCAAAAATATTTGAAAAAATTATTTACAAACAGCTCTTTTTCCTACCTCGTAAAATTCGACATACTCAGCCCCTGCCAGTTTGGCTTCCAGTCCCAAAAGAGCACCAACGATGCAATCATTAGTCTCCTTGACATAATCTCCTCAGCCCTTGACAAAAATGAGTTTCCGATTGGACTCTCATTGACCTAAGAAAAGCCTTTGATACTGTTAATCACAACTACCTCTTACTTTAACTCCAGCATTATGGAATTCGAGGCCTTGCCCTTGACTACATCCAATCCTATCTTAGTGACAGACACCAATATGTAACCATCAATGATACAACTTCTTCCACTCTACCAATTACCGTTGGAGTGCCACAGGGCAGTATCTTAGGACCTCTTCTATTTCTTATATACATAAACAATCGCCTAATGTCTCTAATATTCTTAAACCTATATTGTTTGCTGACGATACTACCCTTATCTATTCAGACCTCAACCCACATACACAAAATAATGTTGTGAATAATGAATTAAAAAAAAGTCCACTTATGGATGTCAACTAACAAACTAACATTAAACATAGAAAAGACGTACTACATCTTATTTGGAAGCAAATCATAAAATGCAATTCAGCTACAGATACCTGGTTGATACCTGGTTGATGGGGTTCTGGGAGTTCTTCTACTCCCCAAGCCCGGCCCGAGGCCAGACTCGACTTGTGAGAGCTTGGTCCACCAGGCTGTTGCTTGGAGCGGCCCGCAGGCCCACATACCCACCACAGCCCGGCTGGTCCGGAACTTCTCTTAGAAAACAGTCCAGTTTTCTCTTGAAGATGTCCACGGTTGTTCCGGCAATATTTCTTATAGTCGCTGGGAGGATGTTGAACAACCGCGGACCTCTGATGTTTATACAGTGCTCTCTGATTGTGCCTATGGCACCTCTGCCCTTCACTGGATCAATCTTTCATTTTCTTCCATATCGTTCACGCCAGTACGTTGCTATTTTACTATGCAGATTTGGGACCTGGCCCTCCAGTATTTTCCATGTGTATATTATTTGGTATCTCTCTCGTCTCCTTTCTAGAGAGTACATTTGGAGAGCTTTGAGACGATCCCAATAATTTAGGTGCTTTATCTCGTCTATGCGTGCCGTATATGTTCTCTGTATTCCCTCTACAGGTATTTCAGCAATCTCTCCTGCTCTGAAGGGGGAAGTGAGTACTGAGCAGTACTCGAGACAGGACAACACAAGTGACTTGAAGAGTACAACCATTGTGATGGGATCCCTGGATTTGAAAATTCTCGTAATCCATCCGATCATTTTTCTGACTGACACAATATTTGCTTGGTTATGCTCTCTAAACGTTAGATCGTCTGACATCATTATTCCCAAATCCTTGACATGCTGTTTTTCTACTATGGGAAGATTCGATTGTGTTTTGTACCCTGTATTATGTTTCAGATCCTCATTTTTGCCGTACCTGAGTACCTGAAATTTATCACTGTTAAACATCATGTTATTTTCTGCTGCCCAATCGAAAACTTTGTTGACATTTGCTTGTAGTTTTTCAATGTCTTCAGCAGAGGTAATTTTCATGCTGATTTTTGTGTCATCTACAAAGGACGACACGAAGCTGTGACGTGTATTTTTGTCTATATCAAATATGAGAATAAGGAACAGTAGCGGTGCAAGGACTGTACCTTGAGGTACAGAGCTTTTAACATCGCTTGGACTCGATTTTATCTGATTGACTGTTACTCTTTGTGTTCTGTTCGACAGGAAATTGAGTATCCAGCGTCCTACTTTTCCAGTTATTCCCATTGACCTCATTTTGTGAGCTATCACCCCATGGTCACATTTGTCGAACGCCTTTGCAAAGTCTGTGTATACAACATCAGCATTTTGCTTTTCTTCCAAGGCTTCTGTGATTTTGTCATAGTGGTTGAGTAACTGTGACAGACAGGATCTTCCCGCTCTAAATCCATGTTGTCCTGGGTTGTGCAAGGATAGACAATGTGCAAGATAGACAACATTAACATCAGTAATAAAAATGATGGCAAGTTTCTTGGCCTATTCCTAGACAAGAGACTCAACTTCAGCACCCGCATTCAACACATAACTAAGAAAGTCTCTAAGACAGCTGGTATACTCTCTAAAATAAGATATTATGTTCCTAACTCTGCTCTCCTCTCACTATATTATGCACTAATCTACCCCTATCTTAATGATGGTATCTGTGCATGGGGGTCTACCACTGCAAACCACCTTAAGCCCATCATCACCCAGCAAAAATCTGCTATCAGAATAATAACTAACTCTGCTTTCAGACAACACTCAGCTCCCTTGTTTAAATCCCTAAACTTGCTAAATATTAACTCCCTCCACACATTCTCTTGTGTCAACTACATTTACAAAACCCTGTTCTTAAATGGAAACCATGCTCTGAAACTCTCCCTGGACAAATGTAATAGGACCCATTATCACCACACCAGAAATAAATATCTCTTTGATATCCCCAGGGTCAAACTTAATCTGTGTAAACACTATGCAAATTAAGGGACCTAGTCTATGGAACTCACTCCCTAGTGAATTGAAAAGCTGTCTAACTTTTGCCTTATTTAAAAGCAAAACCAAAAAGTACCTAATTTCGTCTTCTTAGTTTCCTACACTGAGCTTTAAATTTGCTCTGTACCTAGTGTTACCCAATCTCATAATTTTTATGTATTTAACCCAAACAACCTTATCATTGTGTTCATTGCTGTCTTTTTTTATGTGCTAGCCATATGCTGTATTGTGCCTACCAATTTTTGTCAACTACCATTCAAGCTGTCATTGCAATCAATCTGAGCTATCTATGTGCTTTAATATACCTACAATTTTCTCTCATCTTTTTTTTTCTTGCCTTGTAACTGTTAATCATTTTTTGTATAAATTTTGCAAATATTTACCTACTTAAAATTTTCTTGGATTAAGGACCTGCCCGAAAAGCTGCGCATACTAGTGGCTTTACAAGATTGTAATTACCATATTATGTATCCTCACAATCCCAATGTACCTTCTTGTATATGCATAAATAAATAAATAAATAAATATATAAATAAATAAATAAAATAAATAAATAAATGGACAATGTTTCTTTCACCCTGATGAGCCTGTTCACCTAGCAGTAAGTAGGTACCTGGCAGTTAGTAAGTACAGTACTGTAATTATCAAAAGAAGGCACCAAACCGGGAAGGCTATGTAGCACCATTAAATGTGCGGGATAATTAGAGGGCGCTAAATATCACCAAGGATGCCAATACGAGAACAGAAACGCATAAGGTGACCGATATCAAGAGTATCCGAGTCACCAAGAATACTATCGAGAGACAAGCGACCGCGGGGGACAGTCGGAAAACAAGACACACGCTCGTCCTGGAAGTCAGGATATTCAACAAGGATATGCACGACCGTAAGATGGACAAAGCAATTAGGACAATAAGGAGCAGGGTGGCGCTCCATCAAGTGACCATGAGTTAAGCGAGTATGGTCAATACGCAATCTCGCCAGAGCCGTTTCCCATCGCTGGTTACGGTGGTAGGAGGACGGCCACGAGGACACACAACTTTTAAAAGCACGTAGTTTGTTACCAGTAACAGACGACCAGCAAGCTTGCCAGTGGGTAAAGATGGAGAATTGGATAACCGGTAAAAGTCGGAATAAGGAATACCTTTACGAGAGATGGGACAAGAGCGGACAGCTTCCCTGGTGGCAGCATCCGCACGCTCATTTAAAGAGACACCAGTATGGCTGGGAACCCAACAAAACTTAACCGACTTAAATTTACTGTGAACAAAAAACAGCCAATACTGGATCTCGACAACCATGGCATGAACCGGATTAAAGGACCCGAGAGCCATGAGGGCACTACGAGAGTCAACAACAACCACAAAGGAAGATTGACAGCGAGAAAGCAGGAGACGAAGAGCATTGAGAATAGCATAAAGCTCCGCTGTGAAGATACTAGTCTCCGGAGGTAAGCGACACATATAAGTGTGATCAGGAAAAACAACAGAGTACCCAACACCGACCGCATACTTAGACCCATCGGTGAAGACGGAAACGGAGCGGGAATGAGAAGAAAAGTGCTCAAGGAAAAGGCGTTTTAGAACCGTAGGAGGGGTAAAAGCCTTAGTGACGCGGGTCAAGGATGTACAAAACTGCGGAAGGGGGACTCTCCACGGGGGCAAAGAAGGAACAACACGAGGAGAAATATTAGAAATACGAACGGAAAGAGAAACCATTATCTGTAAGCGAGATAACTGGACAGAAAGAGGAAGGTGGTGAAGAGGAACAGGAAACGCAGGAAGGGGGAAAAGTTAACGCACGACAGAGGCGAGAGGAAGGATGTTGCAAGGACCCTGCAAGATAGCGAAGACAGTAGCGATCACGGCGGTCCTGGAGAGACAGGAAGCCAGTGTCAACATACAAGCTGAGGACGGAAGTCGAACGAAAGGCACCACAACTGAGGCGCAACCCAGTATGGCGCAAAGCATCAAGACGGCGAAGAGTAGAAGGAGAAGCGGACGAGTAAGCAGGGCAACCATAATCGAGCTTAGACAGGACGAGAGAGGAATGTAAAGCGAGGAGAGTGCACCTATCCGCTCCCCAGGAAGTATGGGACAATACCCGAAGGAGGGTAAGGGCCTTAGAGCACTCATCACGGAGGTAAGAGATATGGGGAGACCAAGACAAACGAGTGTCAAAGAATAACCCCAAAAGCTTCGCAGAATCTTTGTACTCAAGGGGATGACCATAAAGTGACAGAGGGACGAAGAACAACCTGCTTCCGAGTAAAAGTCATGGCACAAGTCTCAGTAGTAGAGAACTTGAAGCCATGATCGGTGGTCCAAGACGACACGGCATCAATTGCAAGTTGAAGCCGGCGTTGGAGGAGAGGTGAATCATCACCCTGACAGCAAAGGGTAAGATCATCGACATAGAAAGAGGAGAAGACGCCGGAAGGAAGAGAGGAAAGAAGACCATTGAGGGCAACCAGAAAAAGAGTAGTGCTCAGAACACTACCCTGGGGCATACCCTCGTATTGCTGAAAAGAGGCAGAGAGAGCGGAACCAAGCCTCACCCGAAAGGAACGACGAGAGAGGAAGCTGCGGAGAAAGAGAGGGAGATGACCATGAAGGCCAAATGAAGCTGGAATAGAATAAGATAACGCCAAGTGGTGTCGTAAGCCTTTTCCAGGTCAAAAAGGACGGCAACAACCGAGGTCTTCGCAGCATAAGCAGTACGAATATAGACCTCCAAGTTCACCAGGACATCAGACGAACGTTAACCATACGTTCAAAGAGTTTGCAGACACCACTTGTGAGGGCAATAGGGCGAAAGTCCCAGAGACCCTGGTTTGCAAACAGGGAGGACAATGGCATCGAGCCAGTCCTCAGGGACTGACGACGACTCCCAGATCCGATTATACAGACTCAGTAAATACCAAGACGTGCACGGAGGGAAATGGCGAAGCATCTCATAATGAATGCAATCGGAGCCCGCCGCCGTAGAACCGCAGAGGGTCAGGGCAGAACGAAGTTCAGAGAGAGAGAGAAGGGATCGTTATAGGGAAGTCGAAGACGAGTGCAGAAATCTAAAGGACGAGACTCAAGGGCAGGTTTACAAAGAAGGAAAGATTGGGGAAGATGACGACCAGAGCTAACAGAAGAAAAGTGGGAACCCAGTTCGGTAGCGACCTGCAATGGGTCCGCCACAAGAGTACCACGGAGGTGAAGGACCGGAGAGACATCAGGAACAAACTTACACGCTACCTTGCAGATACGCTTCCAGATCTGCGGCAGAGGAGCTACGAACGTAGTAGTGGAGACATAAGATGCCCAACATTCATGTTTAGCCATACGGATGGCCCTACGGGCCACCGCACTCGCCTTCCGAAAGAAAAGAAAAGAATTGGCCGTCTGCCAACGG
Organism: Procambarus virginalis; assembly: GCA_020271785.1. NCBI lineage: Eukaryota > Metazoa > Arthropoda > Malacostraca > Decapoda > Cambaridae > Procambarus > Procambarus virginalis. Next base: position 95,717 of record WNGS01167500.1, on the reverse strand, counting down.
CGGTGTCTCTTCCAGGCTGCACACTTACAGTGGACAGCCTGAGCACAGTCTGCATTCCACCAGGGAACGCACTTCCGTGGACCCCGAGAGGAAGAGCGAGGAATAGAGCGGAGGGCAACGTCGAAGACAGTATCATGAAAAAGGAGGAGAAAGCGAGGGAGAGGCAGAAGGGAGAGGTTAGAGAGAGCAGCACTGAGGGTAAATAGGTTCCAGTCCGCCTTAGCAAACTGCCACCTAGGGAAATAGAGGGGAGGGTGAAAAAGAGAAAAAAGTAACAAGGATGGGGAAATGGTCACTGCCATGGAGGTCATCAAGAACCCGCCACGTGAAATCCTAGTAAAGAGAAGACGAGCAAAGAGAAAGATCAAGACAGGAAAGAATGCGAGTCCGAGAGTTCAAATGCGTGGGCTCACCAGAATTCAGAAGAGACAGGGAACAAGAGAGGATAAACGGCTCAAGAAGGCGACCCCGGGTGTTCGTCAGAACATCACCCCAAAGGGAATGACGACAATTGAAATCACCCAGCAGGAGCATAGGCTCCGGCAAGGAGTCCAGTAGGTGTTTCAGATCAGGAAGTGAAAGCGGGACACTCGGGGGGAGATAAATGGAACAAACTGTGTACCATTTTCTCACAAAGATACGAGCAGCATAACAATGGAGAGGTGAAGGAAAAAGGGAACAAAGGGAACATCAGAGCAAATCAAGAGAGCAGAAGAGTTAGGAGCCCCAGGAACAGCTGGGGGGGGGGGAGAGAAAGGAATAGCCACGAAAGCGACCAGGACGAGCACCAAGCATTGGCTCCTGGAGACAGACACAAAGGGGCGAAAACCGCGAAATCAGAAGTTGGAGTTCAAGGAATTTGGCGTAATAACCCCGAACGTTCCATTGAAGAATAGACATCGACGAGAAGAGAAAGGACAATAACAGAGAACAAGGAAGAAACAAAGGCAAAAGAGGAACAGAGCACATTAAAGAAGATCAGTGTCGGGATCTGGGTCAACAAAGTCAGGGTTAGGGGGGCATGGGTAAACTGAGCAAAGACGGAGGGAAGGAAGCGGGAGAACAGACCAGAGGTGGACGGGCGGGGTCCGGAGTCAAGGACAGCAGCAGGAAGATGAGGAGTAGAAAGAGGGGAGCGCACCTCAGCAAGAGCAGCAACTGAGAGGGAAGCAGGGGTCAAGGAAACCTCCATAGCAGGAACAGGGGGCGCAACCACCGAAATGGGAGGGAAAGGAGCGATAGAGTCAGAAGTAGGGGCCGAGGAAGAAAGCGAAGCCTTCTTACCCGCCGGGGAGGAGGAAGGAGAGGAGCCAGGCTTACGCTTCTGACTGAAAAAGACAGGTGTCCCAGCAACTACGTACATGGGTATCGTATTCCAGCGTCTCGACAGGAGAAGCGGAACGAGAGCACACACGACGGCCGTTGGGAGAGTGATGGACATCAGCTTGCACTGACAGGCGGCGGGGAGAGCCAATAGATGGAGAAGAAGGATGGGAAGGAGGATCGGAGGGAGACGAGGAAGAAGACACAGGGGACATGACAGACCGGGCAGAAAGAAGGGGAACCCCAGACCGAGGACCAGGAGGGGGACCCTTCGGGACAGAACGCAAAGGAACAGAGGGGGCAGTGGGCGTATCAGGTTCCAATGCCCAGAAATGGTTGAGAGTCTGAGGAAGGTGGGAAGGACGAGGAGAGGAAGAGCGCAACACGCAAGCATAAGAGATGTTAGCATAAGGTAGGAGCCGGCGAATCTGGCGCCTCACCTCAGGAAAAGATAAACGCTCCCAGTGCCTCAAGTTGAGGACGGCTGTCTCAAGCTTGTAATGTATACACGCACAGGAGAAGGTGGGGTGGGCCTCACCGCAATTGAGGCAGCGAGCCTGGGAAGAAGTGCACTCCGACTTAAGAGTGACCTTCGCCCCCACACAAAGGACAGAGAGAGACAGTTCCAGAGCAGCAGGGGGCACCATGCCCAAACCTCCAGCACTTATTACAGAGCCGAGGAGAGGGAATGTACCCCTGGACGGAGTACCTGGCACCAGCAAGAATGACAGAGGGCGGAAGGGTCCTACCATCAAAAGTAATCTTCACAACCCGAAGGGGCTGACGACGAAGACCACAAGGGTTCGAGTAAACGTGTCTACCCGGAGGACAGAATGGCCCTGGGCCTCAAGGATATGCTGAATATCATCATGGCAGTCCTGCAGATTCCGAACACTGGTCGCAACATGGGGCGGGAGGAGAATAGTGCCAACACTGGCATTCAACTGAGCGTTCTTGGAGACCCGAACAGGGTTCTCGCCAAGGCAGGATAAAGCAGCCAAGTGGGAGGCCGCATCCTGAGGAGCAGCAGCAACGATACGTGCAACAAGACGGGTGGGGTTGAAGGTGACAGAGGCATCCACGGAATCAACAAGGTGCTTATGAAGGGAGAAATCGTCAGGAGGCGCAGAATCAAGAGGGAGGAGATCAAAGTATTTGACCCACGAAGCGGGACCAAACAAGGCTTGATATGCATCAGACCGGGAAGGAATTGAGCGAGTGTGGCCGTGTCAAGGACGGCGTTGAGAACCCCCAGAGAGAGAGGGGTTAAAAGGCACAGTAGTCACAACAAGAGACTGAGCCATACCAGGGGACGAGGTAGTCACCACAGGGGGCTTGGGGCTCGACCCAACCACAGAGGAGGGAGGGGAGTAGTCAGAGAGGCCAAAGGAGGAGCAAGGTCGGGGCCCAATGCAGCGGAGGCTACAGAACCTGGTCTTCCAATACGGACCGACTCGGGGGCTTGGTCCCCCACCCCACGGGCCTGAGAAGGTAAAAGAGGAACAGAAGTCGACATGGGAACGAAAGAAAAACATTCATTCACGAATGTGCCCCCACACCCACCATGGAGCCACAATTAGAGGCAGGACACCCAACAAGAAGCTATCGCCGATCATGTCGGGGCCCCCTAGGGGTGCGTCGTGAGTATACGCACCACAAACACCACCTTAAGAACCGTCAGTCCGTTGAGATCGGGTTCAGTGACGAAAGGAGGATTGACAATAAAAGGTTCCCCTCGCTCTCGACGTTGGGTACTGCAGTTCTATGGGTGCAAGAGTATGCCTCCTCAAGCACCCGGGCATCAAAATAGAAGAAGTCCAAAAGAATAACCAAAACAAGCAAAAGGTCGGAAGGAAACAACAAGCAGATAGGAGAAGAGGGGAAAGAAAAACGAAACAGAAGGAAAAGGAAAAGTCATTCATCACAATTAGAGAGGACAACAGCAGAAGCACAAGGCTACAAAAGGCCAGAGGACTGTCCCAAGGAGCATCACACTCCGGCAGCCGTCCACCAAGCCCCCTCACGGCATCAACAAGCTGAACAGGGAGCGGGTACCTGCGAGTTAGACAGCTGCTACGGGCTGCTTCCTGGATGTGTAGCGAGGAGGCCTGGTCGAGGACCAGGCCGCGAGGACACTAAGCCCCAAAATCATTTCAGGATAACCTCAAGATACAGTAATGGTAATACAGATTGTCTTGTAACGACAGAACGATTTCTACATACAAGCTCTTGGCTGGGGAAGAATGAAACGTCTGAGCAGAGATGCAAACCATAATAATGCAAAATTTTAAGTTGATGAAGGGTCAAGGACAAAGCTGAGAGATGTGTGGCATCTATAGTCCACTTTGCAAAGTACAGAACCTGAGGAGAGTGCAAATATACAATTTTTGTCAATTTCCCACACTTGACAACCTTAGCATAACATTCCTAGCACCTGTATAGATACATGTCACTAAGCGCTAAGGTTCATTTACTTATAGTGTTTCTCCGAAATTAACTCTTCTTTAGTTATTTGGGGAATTCGTTATTCAGTGCCATGTGTAAAATGTACAGTACTGTATCTCCATTGTTTGTTACTAAGTTGTAATTAATTATCAAAAGTAAGCACCAAGCCAGGGAGGCTATTGTGACGGTGTTCCCCCCCTTCTAATTCTCCCACGCCTGCTGTAAGAGTCATGTCCGCTATTCCCAAGCGTTCTCTACATTGCAGGCATCAATTGAACATATGTGGGAGAGAGTAGTATTCTCGAAGAGCCGAGAAATTTGAGAAAATGTAACATTTTGTCCTGTGGGATAGGCCCTTTAGGGAGCCAATATGGCGCTGGCAAGTCTGTTCTCCCGCCAAAACTGTGTGACGTCAGTGGCGCCAGATTGGTCACCGTCAGCGACATGGCACTGGGAGCCAATGAAAACCAACTTTGGAAAAGTGACGTCACATAGGCATGGGGAGTCCAGCCGTGGTGACGCCTCGGCGACATCAGTCTTTCACGACACGTCCGAGAGGTAGGACGCGCGATCGGTCATCCTGTCAGAGTGACGGATTTACCGAACTCCGGTGGATTTAAGCGTCTCCAGTTGTTGGCACGCACTCTGTGAGGTCTTCCTGCAACCCAGAAGTGGCTCAGATAAGGAATTGACAGAATATTGAGCAACAAGTGCTCAGGGACAGGTGTGTTGCAAGAAGTGGGCCGGGCATCGACGTGTGTCGTCATTAGCGGTTCACCAGTATAAGAGACAGCTTAGTGGCCGGGCCACCCACCGTGAGTGAACCGGGTTGACAGCCTTGTCAACCAGGTTGAACGTGTGATCGACGATCCTGTCAAGTTTGACAGTAACCCCACCTTCGTGGAACCCTACGAGTCAACAGTTGAATGCAAGCACGTCGAGAAGTCTTCCCAAATACCTAGCGATATATCTAGACGACGAGGGAATTGACAGTGTTGTGAGCTTCAAGTGCTCTGAAGTCGGGTGCTGTGCGTGTGTCGTCCGGGACGGCTGATAACTTCACAGTGACTTCGTAGTGGTGAGAGGCAGTTACTCTGGGAGTACAGTGACAAGGACTAATTGGGAAACGTACGACGACCGCCGAGACGTAGGCTGGCTGCCGTAGTTGGGAGGAAAGTTGACGGCCAGGAGACCGACTTCAACCCTGCGACGTACTGTAGAGGAAGGAGCACGGACCTGCTGTGTACAGAAGCGGCGAGACGCGACATCCTAAGGCGTGGGGCTTGTGTTTCTGGATGGTGAACGAGGCGAGAGCCTGGACCAGGAGCTACAACCCAACTGTCATCCTAGGATAGGTGAAGTAGGTGTTTACAGTTCCCTCCCATTTCCCCTTTAGTTAGCTAATATATTCTTGTCAGGATATTTTATATGTCGTGAGCAAGTCTCACCTGAGTTTAAGTCACAGAGAGCACAGTGTGCGGTGAGCCTGCCCAGAGCGCTCACAGTATCAGTTTACATATATATCTATGTGTGGGTGTGTGCAAGCACCAAGATTCATCAGAGAATTTACTGTGACTATTATTGATTTACAGAGAGTATTATTATTATTATATATATTGGTAGTAAACCAGATATTGGTGTGTGGATCTCTATAATCTATTGATATAAATGCCTGTGGATTGATCTCTATAATCTATTGATATAAATGCCTGTGGATTGATCTCTATAATCTATTGATATAAGTGCCCGTGGATTGATCTCTATAATCTATCGATATAAATGCCTGTGTGTTGATCTCTATGATCTATTGATATAAATGTCGGTGTATTGATCTTCATGACGTAAATATATATATGCCTGAAATTTGATTACTGATTTATATATGACATGACTGTGTAATGAATAATTTCATATGCGTGAAGTGATTGCCAGTGATATCTCGGTGAGAGAAAGTATAGATATAAAGAAAAGTTCAGTGATCAAGTGAGTGCATTCACAGTAAATATTATTAAGAATAGAATAATCTTTTGGTACGGTGAAAAGTCACTGTGAGAGTATTGTGAATAAGATGTTGATCGTGAGTCCAGTGAAATCATAAGTAAGCCATGTGAATGTTGAATAGTGTTTTGGAAAAAGTTAAATAAACGGGGATCGTGACAGAATAAGAAACAAGTACTAGTCTGTTCCCACGATCGCGAGGGTCCCGGTCAGCTGAGTCTGACAGGTGACGCGTGGCGCGGCCGGTGTTACCATATCGGTGCGCTCTAGAATATTATGCTATGAATGGAGCAATTGTCATATATTAATCCTGATACATTGATGCATATATATTTCTCGTTGTCTTTTAAGTAAAATACCAAAACTCTTTGGTGTTTGATATCATCCCCTCCATTTATCTTGTGACCGTGTAACGAAGTAAAGCTGAGTGACCTGCCTGATACCATATTATTGGAATTTGCTCTTGCCACAATTACACCTGACCACTGCAGTGTTACTGGACACAAGAAAACCAGTTGGCGACCTTGAAGGCTGTGTAAGAGTTCGGTGTCGGGGCGGGCCACAGATTGAGGGAACGATCTGTGCCCTCACTCATCTTATAATCTAAAGGCCGGTTGTGAGATCGACTGGGGTACTCTCCGAGGCCAGCAGTGGAGCCTAGAGGATTGAGGGAAGACCCGCCGAACGACGGTGAGTAAGGGTTATTGTTGGAGCAACCACCTGGAAAGGAGATCCAGTCTATTGTTGCTTTAACCCTTCCCTAACGAGTACACCGTGAAACCCCGACATTGGCGACCTTGCCAGGATAACGAGCAAGATCAAGGTGGTAATTGTGGTATTAAATATCAGGCCCAAGTTTTCACTCATTGTCACAAGATGGAGGGTGATAAAGTAGCCAGGTTTATAGACACGAGAGACGAGCAAGTACTGGAGGAGTGCACCAAGGCACAGCTGCAGACGATCGCCGACCACTTTGGGATCAAGTTGAGAGCTTCCAAAGTGGGAGAGAGAAGACTTGAGATCATGGCACAGCTCAAGGCACGTGATGAAGCCTTAGGAGAGGAACGGCCACAGACACCTGCCAGTGGAGGAGAGAACTTGAGTACCGGTGGCAGCAGCCGGGGATCCAGTGGCAGCAGGCGCAGTATCAAGCTAGAAATAATGAAGATGCAGATAGAAGCACAGCTGCGCAAGGAAGAGCGCGAACAAGAAGCACAGCTGAAGCGTGAAGAAGCAGAAAGAGAAGCACAGCTGCGCGAGAGAAGAAAGAGAAGCACAGCTGCGCGAGAAGAAAGAGAAGCACAGCTGCGCGAGAAGAACGAGAGGCACAGCAGCTGCGAGGAAGAACGAGAGGCACAGCAGCAAAGAGAAGAACGAGAGGCACAGCAGCAACGAGAAGAACGAGAGGCACAGCTGAAGGAGCGCGAGATAGAAGCTAGGACGAAGCTGCAGGAGGTTGAAGCGAACAAGGAGATTGAGCTGAAGCGAGCTGAGCTAGGACTAGTTCCAACTGCCCCACCACAACAGCAGGAAGACCGCCGAGTGAGAGAGAGGGATTTGCCCGTCTTCGTGCCTAATGAGGCTGAGGGCTTCTTCGAGCATTTCGAAAGGGTCGCTACGTTGAAGAAGTGGCCGAGGGCAGAGTGGGCGGAGCTAGTTCAAGGAAGGCTCACTGGTGAAGCTCGTGAAGCTTACACATGCTCGACTCCAGGAGTGTACCAACTATGATGCAGTAAAACGGGCCGTGCTCCATTCGTTCAAGCTGACGCCGGAGTGCTATAGGAAAAGGTTTAGAGAATGTACCCGATCGCCAGGAAAATCGTATGCGGAGACGGCGAGGGACATGGAAAGGAAATTCGTGAAATGGCTGGAGTCGGAAGGAGCAAGATCGGCTGAAGACATCAAGGGCTGATGGTCATGGAAAAGTTTATGTCCGTGCTCTCTCCTGAGATTAGGGTGAGAGTAAAGGAGGCGGACATCAAGGACCTGAGAGCCGCGGCCGATCGAGCAGACATGCTAGAAGAAGCATTACGTCCACGACGAGAGGGACAGCACCGACCGCCCGTATTCTCTAGCTATGGGAGAAGTAATAGAAGGTCGGACGGATGGAGGACAGGACCGAGTTCTCCCAAGTCCTACCCCTCGAGTGGAGATAGTAGGGGACAGAAGAGTGCTGTGGAACCGTCGAAGAAGTCCCCGACGGAGAGCTCGGGAGCTGTGGCTGTGACGAAGGGGTCGACAGATGGTGCGAGAAAGACCTTCGGGACGTCGGCCTCAGGAAATGTGGCAAGGGCGAGCGGCGGTGGATGGTCACCAACGAGGAGAGTTCGCTGCTACAATTGCGGAATACCCGGACACGTCGCTCGCGAATGCAGACGTCCTAGACACCGGGGGAATGTAGCCTTCGTGAAGACGGAGGACCAGATGGCTGATTGGGTGCGGGATGGACCCGTACTTAATGGGGAGAAGAGGATTCACCCGTTTGTGTGTGAAGGAACCGTAAGGATGGGGGACGCAGACCCCATCCCAGTGAAGATGTTGAGAGACACTGGGGCAGACTTACCCTAGTGAGCGAGGCCCTGTTCCCTGAGAACTACGGGGATACCAGTGGGGAATGGCGAGTGTGACCACTGTGGGAGGCCCAGTGCAGATGCCCCTACACCGGGTAACCCTGAGTTCGGATTATGGATGCCAAACCCTAGTAGTGGGAGTCTGTGCACGATGCCA
>WNGS01167500.1:63083-87199 GCA_020271785.1 Procambarus virginalis | reverse complement strand
AGTCAGGAATTTTCTCTGTTTTTTTTGTTTTGTCTGGTTAGCGTTTCATTTTGCTTTTGTGAATGTATTTCTTACCCTTTTTTATGTGTGCGTTTTTCTTCAACTCAACACACCATCGTATGAGTTTTCTTTGTTTTAACCACAGTTTTGTTCATGTATATTTTCGTATAATTAAAAACTTAAAACGGTTTTTCTGATTAATTATGTTACACTTCAATATTACTAATGGAATAACCCCCCAATAATACATAATAATACCCCCTAATAATAATATATAATAATATAATAATATAATAATAATATTATAGTACCAAAATAATAATACTACATATAAAAATATGGTATATTAATTAAGTTCGCTTGTATAACTCTTTATTAATAATTTAAAAGTGGTATAATTATATATATATACACCGTGAGATAGACTCCCTGCTCTCGGTGTATATATACTGAGAGTATACCTTAGTCCTGGACATGGTCAGGACTAAAGTATTACTTACTGGCTGGTCAGTATAAGCTGTTGAGGTGGCATGAATAACCCTCCAGAGGTGATAGGTCTCTTTCATACATACACAACCATTTGTGTATGTATGAAAAAGTGTTTGTCATAATGGTTTCGTTTCTGTTTATAGTTTCTAATAAATAAATCCGTCGCTCATACCGTGCCAATCACTTGGGCTGGACACGGTCCTAGAAGCGACGGTCTCGGTCGTCATCGTCAGGTCGGGCGGTTCAATCCCCGTAACCGGGTCCACAACGTGGTTGGGCACCATTCCTTCCCCGTCCCGTCCTCGTCCCAAATCCTTATCCTGGACCCCTGGGTACCATGGTGCTTTATAGGTCCGTAAATGGCTTGGGGTTTCCCCTTGATTAATTTCCCTCCCTCTCCATATCCTACGCCATATGATCTTGCCTTCGTTTAAATATGCAACATAAACCACAACATTCGAGTTAATGAGCAGAATAATGTGAGAAGTTTATGATTCACATAAAGGGCTCTGGTGTAATCTGGTTGACAACAGTGTTCTCGATTTATGGAACAAATTACCCGGACGTGGTAATTAACATACTAAATGTGGGATCTTGGATGATTTCAAGCGTAGATATGACGTATATATATGAGTAGTCTTGGGTGGATATCAAATGAAAGCCTGCCTCGTAGTAGACCACAGCTTACGGGCTCACCATATCCTATGCTACATGACACTTCCGTTCTGAGTAGCTAAATCTGAAAACAACTCCCAACAGAACTTCTACAGTTTCCTGTACTTATCATGTTCTTATGTTTTGGGTTTTGTAATTTTGCTTTGAAAATCTACATTATCCTTCGTTTTCGATTTCTCTTATTTACGAAATGGGATAACTTTAGGGTAGTTAGCAGCTTAGTGTCATATCTGATTAGACGAACTTCGGTGTAAGTTTAATTGTTGTCCAGTAAAGTTATAGGAGACTATGGTTATAGGAGGGATAAAGTAGAGGATATAGCAGGGTATAAAGTAGAGGATATAGCCCCCCCCCCCAGGGATATAAGTAGAGGTATATAGGCGGGACAAAAAGAGGTAGTAAGTACCATTGGAGCAAATAGCTGCCGGCAGTATCCTCACAGTACCCTGACCTTAGTGGCCAGCCTCTCTTCTTTCACAACCGTGAAAATATCAAGCTGTTTTTTTTACAGTGAGTTGAGAGGAATGTGGGCCGGCGCCCCCTCGGTGTCCAGTAATATTGTGATTATCTTATCTCCCTGGTCGTGCACTCCCTCCTCTCCTCCCTACGCCCTCCTCTCTACTCTTTTTGTTACTGCCTCTCCTCTTGCCTTGGCAGCGTTTCTCTTTCTATGTGAAGTTGAACTTGATGGTTCATTATGTTACCAATCGTTTAGTTGTATATCGAGGTACTACCTTTGGAGTACCTGATGGGTCCCATAGCCTCAGTGGAGACGCGGCATATACGGTATTCACAGAGAAAAACTCGACGTTTGACTCTACATACGTATGAGTATTCCGCTTCCCACGTCCAAGTACCTACCCCATACTTATAATCTTATCCGGTTTGCAGGGGGACTTTGTTATACAAGGATACACAGTATTACCTATCTGATTGGTTACAAAATATGGGGACAATAAGAGGAAACAATAGGAAAAGTTTGTATTCCTCACAGCTTCCTAGAGGCTGTGATTTCCTCGAACTCCTCCGACGTTGGGCAGGAACCGAGGATGCAGCCTAGCATCCCCCCTCTGGATCGCGACACTGAGTCGCTGAAGAGAAAACTTGCCGCTCTAGGGTCTCTTGTGGTGTCAATGAGCTTGGAACCAAGATCCTTTAGAAACCTTCTTGCACTCTCTCCCCATGGGCCTAGGGTCTCAGACCCTATTGGAACGAAGTTGTACCGATGATCTAATTGCCTATACTTGGCTGACTTGTCTCTTTCTCTGTGTGTCGCCGCGGCTCCTGCTGTGCCGGCAGAGAGGTTGATGTATGTGGCTGCCAGGGTGGATACGCAAGTATAGTCCCATGCCAACTGTCTGCCACCCTTCCACGGACGCAGTGTGATTCCGTCTGGTCGGCCGGCAAAGCTAACAGAGTCACGGTTCAGAAGGTTGCGGGCTCTCTCTCCGCTGGACACTGGGCAGAGGCAAGGCTTCTTTTAATGATGTCGTTTACTTCGTCGTGTCTAGTGTGCCAACCACCAGATTTTCCACAGTGCAGGCCATGCAATCCATATTCGTCAGCATCTGCCTCGCCGCAAATACACCTATGAACAGTGTGGATAAGGGCAGCAAGACGGAGAGCGACTGCAATACGGAGCTCCTGCGGATCAAGACGTGTGCCTGTCGCAGACATAGGGACTGCCAAAGGAAGTCCCCTGCATGGGAGCCTGCACAGCTGTGAGGCGTGCACGATCACTGGGGGTTGTTGCTGCCTCCAGCAAAGCTGTGGCTTCTTTGTCTGCAATGGGCTGTCCCAACTGGATTGTTTCTTGGCTTTCGGCATGGCTGGTCTGAGTGCTGGGTCTGCCATGGCACCCCATTTCGTGTCGCATTCCGTGTAGTGGGGGTCCTGTATCCCCGCTACATCACTGAGGGTGTCAGGTAGAATTTCCTTAACCAGGTCATCTGATGCTGAGGAGGAAGACAGGAAGGCTGGGACAGCAATTTGGGTGGCGTGCGGACACCCAAGCCACCGAGCCTAACAGGAAGAGTGGCTTGTTTCCACTGGCACTCGTTGAGGGAGAGATTAACAACTTTTTCCAGCATGGTCTTCAGTAAGGTCATACTCTTCAAGCTTTCGGTTTCGTAAGATGGGGCGCACCTCAGAAAGTAGGTTAGCCTCGGAAGGGATAGGCATTTGGTGAGGAGATAAAAAGCATCGTGGGCATCGATGTCACCTATTCTGTCTTCCATCCTCCTAAGGTCTGCGATTTTCTTGTCAAGGATCTCCTCAATGGCATTAGACCCGAGGGGGGCTCCAAGGAGGGTGCTGTTCTCGGCCCTAATGACATGGGCTCCAGGCAAGGCAGACCTTATCTAGCTACGATGTCTGGGTTGGAGGAGACTACTTCACACTTGGAAGGGTTCAGGACAGACCCAGGCTTACTTCTTGCTCCCTTATTTTCCTGATGTCTGCCAAAGGTCGTCTACGGTGCCAGCTATAGTGCCATCATCCAAAAACCAGATGTTGAACTCGCTGGACAAGCTTTCGGTGATTTCTTTTAAGACTAAGCAGAAAGAAGGGGAGCAAGAGGATCACCTTGCTGAACGCCTTCACATGATCTGATTTCATGTTCACCAAAGAGCAGTTTTGACTCACCACTGTAGCACGATAGTATGAACGGGTAGAGGGGCCGGAAATGGCGATGTACGGCACAAGTACTGCATCTCTTCTGACCATGTTGAAGGCATTCTTAAAATCCAGTTTGAGCAGGCCTTTTCATCAGAAATGTTGGTGATGTATGCTCGTGCTGCATGGGCAGCCGCTTCACAGCCTTGGGGGATTCCAAATCCTAGCTGGATTGGTTTCAGTAATTCAGCCGCTTGCTGGCTGACAACCCTCGTAGCAGCCTTGGCAATCAGGCGTCGGAGAGTGTTGCCAACAGCTTGGCCTGATTCCATCGTCCTTCTTTTTGAGAGCAGAGGGAGGCACCGAAAAAGAGAGGCCTGATGACCTCAGGTATATCACCAGCCAGGCACATGTTAACGAACCTTGTTAGTTCCATAAGAAGATCTTGTGCAGCATCACCAACCGCAGGATTTAACATTTGCTTGATGTGTTGAGGTTTTAACCCTGTAAAGCCTCCTGCTGACCCAGGTGGAAAAGAAAGGGCTGCTTTGTAGACCTCAGATTCACCGACGGTTAATGGGTCTGAAATGGTGTCGGCTGATGGCGGAACGATGTTGTCGCCTTGTTGGGCTCTGGGTGGGTGCTTGCTTTGCAGGGCCCGCGCTGTGGCTGAGTTTCGAGGAGCAATTTTCTCGTCACTGGTGAGGACTCTAATAGCGCTTGCGGTATTTCCCTCTTCAATTTTCTTGGTGATTTGTGCTCTGATTTTGTTTGTTTCCGGTATGTTGTTGTTACCATTTCTGCGGTGTGGTGTGTTTTGCTCGGAGAGGCAGGCGAACTAGGTTATCCCCCCTTGGTATTCATTTATCGCCCTCTGGACCGAGGAAGCAAGTGATTTGTCCCTCCTTGGAGGACGGTGAGGCATACATTGCCAAACAGAAGGACATTATGCCACGCTTGAATGTTTTCCGGGGCATCATTAACCCTTTTCAGAAGATTACAAAGTTTGGCTGCTGCATTGGGCGGGCTGCTTTTGGATGTGTGGTATGTTCTAGCAGACGTCGCTATGATTGCTTGGGTGAGGTTTGCAGATGAGATTAGTTAATGGGAGTCTCTTCCCTAACCGTCAATGCAGCTGGCCATTGCTTCCCTTTGGAAGCTGGTGGGAACCACTGCATCTTACCTCGTTGAAGGATGAATGCGGATGACACCACCGTTGGAGTTTATGGCGGTGTTTTTGTTGCATACTCGACAAAAACCTCTTTAGGAGTAGTTGTTGGCACCTCAAGGCTTGTGGAGTCCTGCCCGACCGCTGGGGACCCCTTCCATTTCAACTCAGTTGGGAGAGTTAACTGATATCATTATATATATATATAATATATATATATATATATATATATATATATATATATATATATATATATATATATATATATATATATATATATGCGAACAAGCCTAAATGGTCCCCAGGACTATATGCAACTGAAAACTCACACCCATGCTATGCCCAAGATTACCATCCGAGTGCCGGCGGGGAAGTGGTTCAAATAGCTTCGGCTATCACTTCCTTATGTCCAGTCGTGATGGTCAAGCTGATTAAGGCGTCCCTGTACATACCAGTTGTGTTGCTTCTGGCAGTATGGGTTCGAGTCACTTCTGGGGTGTGAGTTTTCAGTTATATATTGTGACGATAATCTCTTCCCAGAAATTTAGCCTGCTCTTTCTTATTATCATCACGTTCTGCACAATATTCAAGATACGTTTTACAGCAGCTTAAACGTATATCAAGACCAGCCAAGCACCTGCATACTCCCCCCTCCCCCCATTCCTGCACACCTGGCCGCCGCACCGACCCGCAACTGCTGCAGTCCCAGCCAAACTACCTGTTGCCGGTCGTCCTGCATTCTCATTGGCCGTTCGAGAACACACCACTTCAGTCCTTCTCCAACCACGTTCCAAGCCAAGGCAACGTCGGGGTCGACTGGCAGCACCATCATCAGAATATCTTGTGCTCCTAAGCTACGAACACCTAGTTGACTCACCTCGTGTGATCAAATAGTGGTTTATAGCTAGCGCATATATTCCCAGCACTATTTTTATATTGTATGTCATTTATCCTCCCGTTAACGTAATTCATTTCTGTGTTCAGTTATTTTTTCACTTGTTGTCTTGCACATTTACTCAGCCAAGGAATTGCCTTTATTTCAATTTGTTTTTTAGATTTATTAAATGTCATTGTTTATTATTGTGTTTTGTGTCTCTTCCCTTACCTTACCACAGATTATCAAACAAGCAGTCATTCTTTTTTTTCCTTTTTTTTTACTTTTTGTTTCTGTATATGTGGCCTGGCTTTGACATCTGCCAGTGGAAGACTGCTGAACACCATACTCCACTACTTTACCGTCACATATAATTGGGGGCCTGTCCTAGGAGCTTCACTCAGTTATTGGTAATTGTGGTAAGCGTACTTGGCTTTCATTCCCTTGCTTTCAATATTTTCACTAATCGCTTTTATTATTCATATGGTGCTGTGTATATTGTGCATTACGGGAGTAGCACATGGTGAGTGTGAGACAACTTTGGATTACGTGGTGACTGTAGGCCGCAGTCATACTCTTAATTGGTCGTCTCCCCGTTCCGTGTTATTGCCCGTGTTTAACATCTTTTGTCCCTCAGATATTTCTCACATTTTTTACAGATTATCACATAGGTACCCTGGTACTGTCGTCTGTCTCCGGGTCAATAGCACCTAATTTCTGCAATCCGACTCTAGGAGGATATAGAGGGCCAAAGTTCCTCTCGCACGGACTTTAATTGGCGAGTTGGGACCTCGCCGATAGTTCTCGTCACCAGTTGACACTCGCACCCCTACTCGTCGGTCAGAATTGATGGTACTTACTTAAGGTAGGGAATTAGCTTTCTTTCTTTTGAGCACGAAGTTCGCTAATTCTGTAAGTACCATATTCAATTTCAGTGGGTACCTTGCTTATGTTCTATAGTGACTCGGCAAGGTATGACTACATTTTTGGACCACCTCATTTACTTTGGAACCATTTAGTGTTTCACTTGTCTTTCGAAACTCTGTTTCAACTAATTAGTAGGATTTTCTTGCCTTTATCCTCCCACAGTGAGTACCAGGTACAAGATTTCCTGCGACTTTAATCATTTACCATCTTGAATTAACTTTAATTATTAACAATTCCACAGGATAGGTATCAGTTGCCACGTTTCCTGTTTCTGACATTCACCATATCATCACAGTATATTCGTGTCTCATTTATTTGCTATTTTCATCATGTTTCGTAGTCAAGCTTTCCAGACAGATCCAGAAAGTGAAATAGGGAACTTACGTCATGCTAAGAGGGTCGAATTGATAGCTCTTGCACATGAGTATCACTTGGAAGTTCCCCATGGAGCCAACAAATATGCCATACATAATATGATACTGGATCACCTTGCGGAAGAAGGTATTATAGACTCTGATACTCACGAACAATACATTATTTCAGATAAGCATGACTTGACAGCAATGAAACTCAAAATCGAGCTCGCGAAGCTCGAGAAGGAACAACAGCAAGCCGCCATACAGCAACAACAGGAAGCAGCTGCAATCAGAGAACGTGAAGCTGCCCTCAGAAAGGAGGAACAAGAAAGAGAGCTCCGGTTCAAGAAAGAAGAGGCCGCAGTGCTTAAGGAACAACAAGAAAGAGAGGCCCTACTCCTCAAAGGACAGCAAGAACGTGAGTTGGCCTTATTCAAAGAGCGACTAGAGATGCAACGTGAACACGACAAACGGCAGGCAGAAGCAGCTCTAGAATGTCATGGCCGAGAACTCACGATGGACGCTACACACCAAGCTCAACTCCAACAAGCTGCAGCTAGTCTTCCTCCAAGTTTCAATGTCTCCCATGCAAGTAAGTTAATGCCCCCGTTCGTCGAAACGGAGGTTGATGTTTTCTTCACAACTTTTGAGACCCTTGCTAATCAACTTAGTTGGCCTGACGACCAATGGGCTACCCTTCTCCGAGTACATTTAACAGGTAGAGCAGCAGTCACACTCAGCACTTTGGCATCTGAAAACGACTACACCACCCTGAAGCAAGCTGTGTTGGACGCCTACCTTCTCTCCACCGAAAGCTACCGACGAAAGTTCCGTGACTACGTAAAGGCAAGTACCACCACCTTCTTAGAATTTGCTAACACCAAACGGAGATATTTCATGAAATGGCTGGAGGCAGCACATGTCTCTACTTTTCCAGAGCTTGTCAACCTCATGTTGGTTGAAGAATTCTTGAGGCGTGTACCTCCTCCTGTCCGCCTATACTTAGCAGATAAGGAAGAGACCGATTTGGTGAAATGCGCGAAGTCAGCTGACACTTATAGCCTCATCCACCGGCTGACACCAGAACAACCTACCAGTAAGAAGTCTTGGTACAGCTACGAGATAGTGAGCCCAGATCAAGGTACCTCTCAACTGTACTGTAGGTATTGTCGACTCTATGGACATACCATAGAAAAATGTGGTAAGTCCCAACCTAAAGGTAACACAGAACCCACTAAGCCTAAACCTACTCCCCCTAAGTCCGGTAAGCCTGTAATGAATATTGGTGTTCATGTTAATGATCTGTCTCTCTTTAGCAAACATCTATATCCAGGAACTATCTCTACCCACGGTTCAGATTCAGAGGGACGTTTCGGACTTAAGATCTTAAGGGACACAGCGGCTCTACAATCGATCGTCTTGAAATCAGCTGTTCCCAACGTCGCCTACACAGGATAGACTGTCTTCATCACTGACCTTACTGCTACTACTCCTTATCCTCTTGCCAGAGTCCACCTGGATTGTCCCTTCGTGACCAGTGAAGTCCAAGTCGCCGTCAGGGAAAAGCCTTTTTCCATGCCTGGAGTGCAACTTCTCCTAGGCAACGACTTGGCAGAAGACCAACAACCGACCAACTTGATCGTCAAGGACATATCCCAGGTGAGCAACTCTGTGTTGGATAATCCGATTTTTGAGCATGTTCCAGCAAATGTTCAAGAGAGTGATGAAGTTTCTTCTCCTGTTATGGTGACCACCCGTGCTCAAGCTGCACGACCACAGCCAGCTGACTCTACTGCTACCGCTGTCCCTCAAGACCCTTCGAAACTACCCCCTAATCTGACCGCTTTGGAGTTCCGTAAGTTACAGAGAGAAGATCTTACCTTGATACCATTATTCTTTCAGGCTGAGACCCAATCCGACAGTGTTCCTGGGTTCTTCTTGGAGAACGAATTACTCTATCGCAGGTATAGACCCAGTAAACTGAAGGAAGAGGACGATTGGGCAAACATTGAACAACTAGTGATTCCTACCAGCCTGCGGCCCACGATTCTACACCTGGCCCACGGAGCTCTATCACACTATGGGTTTAACAAGACATACCATGGGATTCGCCAAGACTACTACTGGCCAGGTATGGGGTTATGATGTAAAGAAATTTGTTCAAATGTGCCACGTGTGTCAGAAGGCAGGGAAACCAAACGTTTCAATTCCCAGAGCACCACTGATACCCATCCAGGTGCCTGAGGAACCATTCCACAGACTTATCATTGACTGTGTTGGTCCTTTGCCTCGGACCACTGCCGGCAACGCCTATATCTTAACCATCCTGTGTCCTACCACCAGATTCCCGATAGCAGTTCCAGTGAAAAACATTACGGCTGCTACAGTAGTGAAGAATCTACTGAAAATCTTCACCCAGTATGGATTTCCGAGGGAGATTCAGAGCGACTGTGGTACCAACTTCACCAGTGATCTCTTCAAACGGACTCTGGAGGAGTTCAACATCAAACAGGTACTGTCCAGCCCCTATCATCCTGCTTCACAGGGTTCTCTTGAACGTAGTCATCAGACTATCAAGGCACTCTAAAAAAGTTTTGTAATGAGACCTCAAAGGATTGGGATAGGCAACTTGATCTCATCATGTGTATTTTCAGAAGTCTTCCCAACGAGTCACTAGGAGTATCTCCTTATGAGATGCTCTACGGTCGTAAGTGCCGTACACCTCTCAAGGCTTTCAAGGATTCTCTACGTGATGCCACCTTCAGTGAGCATCAGAATGTGCCCCAGTTTCTTCAAAACCTCCGACACATTCTAGAGAGAGTCCATTCCTTTGCCAGCAACAACCTACAGAAAGCCCAAGAGAGGATGAAAACTCGTTACGACCAGCACTGCCAAGTAAGGAAGTTTAAACCGGGAGACTTAGTTCTTGCCTATTTCCCTATCCCAGGTTCTCCTTTACAAAACAGGTTTTCAGGACCCTACCGTGTTAAGGAGTGCCGGAACAACTTCAACTACGTTCTCGAGACCCCTGATAGGCGGCGGAAGACCCAGCTGTGCCACATCAATCTGCTCAAACTTTACCATGGTGTTCCTCCCACTGTGCTAACCAACTTCACCTCATTTACAGGTCCATACAGCCACAGTGAGACCTTCCCTGCTTCTCCTTCCGAAAACACTGACACTGAGACAGCGCTTTCTAATTCGGAAATCCTTACTAACATCCATGATCACTTTCAGGACGATAATAGTGCTTCACTCATCAAACTCATCAGAGAACATCAGGAGTTGTTTCGAGATGATCCCCAAGAGTGTACTGTGACTCGGCACGACATCCAACTGCTACCTGACACCCAGCCGATTCGCCAACCATTCTACCGAATCAGCCCTAGCAAGACGGAAGTCATGCGTGCTGAGGTACAGTACCTCTTGGACCATAGACTGGCTACCCCCTGTGAGTCCCCCTGGGCCTCACCATGTATCTTGGTTCCCAAACCTCACGGTAAGATTCGTCTTTGTACGGATTATAGGAAACTAAATAACGTCACTATAAAGGACGCATACCCATTACCTAGGATTGATGATATCCTTGATGCTATTGGTAATGCCCGCTACCTGTCTCAAGTAGACTTACTCAAGGGCTATTACCAGGTGTGTTTAACGGAGCGAGCTAAGGAACTGTCTGCCTTTATCACCCCTTACGGACTTTTCAGATATAACCGGCTTCCCTTTGGACTCTGCAATGCCCCGGCCACCTTTCAGAGAGCTGTCAACCGCGTCATCCAGGGCTTGGACAACACCTACGCTTATTTGGATGATATCGTTGTAGCATCCAACACCTGGAGCGAACACCTGCTCCAGCTGCAACGATTGTTCACCAAGCTCCTGAAAGCCGGCCTCACCATCAATCTGGGCAAGTCCACTTTTGCCAAAGGTAAAGTGCGGTATCTGGGTCATGTTATAGGGAGTGGCAGCCTGGCTCCGTTAAATATCCACACTCAAGCCATCAGAGAGTATCCACAGCCTACTACCAGGAAGCAGCTCCTGCGCTTCCTTGGTCTTGCTTACTATTACCGTAGGTTTGTGAGGAACTTTAGCACTGTTGCAACACCTTTAATCAACTTAACCAGTCCCAAGCAACGGTATAATTGGACCAGGGAGCAAACCGTTGCTTTCGAACAACTCAAATTCCTCCTCTGTTCTAATCCTATTCTCGCCTCACCAGATAACAAGAAGCCTTTCATCCTCCACGTCGACGCCAGTGGTACCGGCATCGGGAGTGTCTTAATGCAGCAACGAGGCGAGGAGGTTCTACCTGTCAGCTATTATAGCTACAAGTTGAAGCCTCATCAGGAAAACTACAGCACTATAGAGAAGGAACTCCTCTCCATCGTCCTGAGCTTGCAACACTTTGCACCATACCTGCAAGGTGCTAGGTCCACTACCATCTATTCAGACCACAATCCTCTACACTTCCTACATCAAGCCCAATTCAATAACCAACGTCTGCTGCAATGGGCTTTATATCTTCAAGGCTTCAATTTAAAGATCTGTTACATCAAGGGGCCTGATAACATCATCACCGACGCCCTCTCCAGAGTTCATGAGGTAGAGGCAGCTCCACATACCACTCTACCTCCCGAGAACGTGACTACACCACAACCGCAGGCTTCGGGGGAGAGTTGTGACGATAATCTCTTCCCAGAGATTTAGCCTGCTCTTTCTTATTATCATCACGTTCTACACAATATTCAAGATACGTTTTACAGCAGCTTAAACGTATATCAAGACCAGCCAAGCACCTGCATACTCCCCCCTCCCCCCATTCCTGCACACCTGGCCGCCGCACCGACCCACAACTGCTGCAGTCCCAGCCAAACTACCTGTTGCCGGCCGTCCTGCATTCTCATTGGCCGTTCAAGAACACACCACTTCAGTCCTTCTCCAACCACGTTCCAAGCCAAGGCAACGTCGGGGTCGACTGGCAGCACCATCATCAGAATATCTTGTGCTCCTAAGCTACGAACACCTAGTTGACTCACCTCGTGTGATCAAATAGTGGTTTATAGCTAGCGCATATATTCCCAGCACTATTTTTATATTGTATGTCATTTATCCTCCCGTTAACGTAATTCATTTCTGTGTTCAGTTATTTTTTCACTTGTTGTCTTGCACATTTACTCAGCCAAGGAATTGCCTTTATTTCAATTTGTTTTTTAGATTTATTAAATGTCATTGTTTATTATTGTGTTTTGTGTCTCTTCCCTTACCTTACCACAGATTATCAAACAAGCAGTCATTCTTTTTTTTTCCTTTTTTTTACTTTTTGTTTCTGTATATGTGGCCTGGCTTTGACATCTGCCAGTGGAAGACTGCCGAACACCATACTCCACTACTTTACCGTCACATATATATATATATATATATATATATATATATATATATATATATATATATATATATATATATATTATTAAATATGACCGAAAAAGTAAGATTAATAATTCTAACACGAATTTTCTCGATTTTCCTTATGTTTCTTCTTACTGGTGACGGTAAATGAAAAATCAATTCTCCAAAATTCATTTTTATTTCTAGTCTGACGCGACACTTGAGCGCGTTTCGTAAAACTTATTACATTTTCAAAGACTTTAGTTTATCCACACACAACTTTATGACAGAAACAGCATTGGCTCTTATACCTGCATTTGGGTGAGGTGATGTAATACAATAGTGGGGTGAAAAACAAACTTTCAACAAAACACAGAACACGGAACAATGGGTATAGATTTGCAAAAGATGGGTAAAGATAGAACTGCAGAAGGCCTATTGGCCCATATTTCTTGATGTTTCTATATTGGAGCGGAGTCTTGAAGTGGGTAGAATATAGTTGTGCGTTAATTGGCTGTTGATTGCTGGTGTTGACTTCTTGATGTGTAGTGCCTCGCAGATGTCAAGCCTCCTGCTGTCGCTGTATCTATCAATGATTTCTGTGTTGTTTGCTAAGATTTCTCTGGTGATGGTTTGGTTGTGGGAATAGAATATATGTTCCTTAATGGAGCCCTGTTGCTTATGCATCGTTAAACGCCTGGAAAGAGATGTTGTTGTCTTGCCTATATACTGAGTTTTTTGAGGCTTACAGTCCCCAAGAGGGCATTTGAAGGCATAGACGACGTTTGTCTCTTTTAGAGCGTTCTGCTTCGTGTCTGGAGAGTTTCTCATGAGTAGGCTGGCCGTTTTTTTGGTTTTATAGTAAATCGTTAGTTGTATCTTCTGATTTTTGTCTGTAGGGATAACATTTCTATTAACAATATCTTTCAGGACCCTTTCCTCCATTTTATGAGCTGTGGAGAAGAAGTTCCTGTAAAATAGTCTAATAGGGGGTATAGGTGTTGTATTAGTTGTCTCTTCAGAGGTTGCATGGCGTTTCACTTTCCTTCTTATGATGTCTTCAATGAAACCATTGGAGAAGCCGTTGTTGACTAGGACCTGCCTTACCCCACAGAGTTCTTCGTCGACTTGCTTCCATTCTGAGCTGTGGCTGAGAGCACGGTCGACATAAGCGTTAACAACACTCCTCTTGTACCTGTCTGGGCAGTCACTGTTGGCATTTAGGCACATTCCTATGTTTGTTTCCTTAGTGTAGACTGCAGTGTGGAAACCTCCGCTCCTTTCCATGACTGTAACCTTTCTAGATGTAACAGTCATGGAAAGGAGCGGAGGTTTCCACACTGCAGTCTACACTAAGGAAACAAACATAGGAATGTGCCTAAATGCCAACAGTGACTGCCCAGACAGGTACAAGAGGAGTGTTGTTAACGCTCATGTCGACCGTGCTCTCAGCCACAGCTCAGAATGGAAGCAAGTCGAAGAAGAACTCTGTAGGGTAAGGCAGGTCCTAGTCAACAACGGCTTCTCCAATGGTTTCATTGAAGACATAACAGATATATATATATATATATATATATATATATATATATATATATATATATATATATATATATATATATATATATATATATATATATATATAATATGCGGGATGATAGCGGACAGAGTATATCTTCATCCGGCTTGTACTCCTCTTGACATACTAGAAAACATTCTAAGGAAACTACTCCACGCCTCGTTGGATGTTAAGTCAATATATACCAACGTACCTGTGGACGAGACAATCGGGATGATAGCGGACAGAGTGTATCGTGAGCCGGCTTGCACTCCTCTTGACATGCCAGAAAGCATACTTAGGAAACTACTCCAAGCCTGCACTAAAGAAGCACCCTTTTTGAGCCCAGATGGGCACATGTACAAGCAAATTGATGGGGTCGCCATGGGTTCTCCCCTAGGTGTCCTGTTTGCGAACTTCTACATGGGCACCATCGAACAGAAGGTCCTAGTTGACATGGACTTGAAACCTGCCATATACTGCAGGTATGTTGACGACATTTTTACACAAGTACCTGATGTCCGACGTCTGCAGGAGCTAAAGCAGGCATTCGAGTGGAATTTGTGTTGAGTTTCACTTACGAGATGGAGAAGGATGGGAAGCTGCCCTTTCTAGATGTAACAGTCACAGAAAGGGGTGGAGGCTTCCACACTGCAGTCTACACTAAGGAAACAAACATAGGAATGTGCCTAAATGCCAACAGTGACTGCCCAGACAGGTACAAGAAGAGTGTTGTTAACGCTTATGTCGACCGTGCTCTCAGCCACAGCTCAGGATGGAAGCAAGTCGATGAAGAACTCTGTAGGGTAAGGCAGGTCCTAGTCAACAACGGCTTCTCCAATGGTTTCATTGAAGACATCATAAGAAGGAAGGTGAAACGCGATGCAACCTCTGAAGAGACAACTAACACAACACCTATACCCCCTATTAGACTATTTTACAGGAACTTCTTTTCCACAGCTCACAAAACGGAGGAAAGGGTCCTGAAAGATATTGTTAATAGAAACGTTATCCCTACAGACAAAAATCAGAAGATACAACTGACGATCTACTATAAAACCAAAAAAAACGGCCAGCCTACTCATGAGAAACTCTCCAGACACAAAGTAGAACGCTTTAAAAGGGACCAACGTCGTCTATGCCTTCAAATGCCCACTTGGGGATTGTAAGCCTCAAGAAACTCAGTATATAGGCAAGACAACAGCATCTCTTTCCAAGTGATTAACGATGCATAAGCAACAGGGCTCCATTAAGGTCGTGATGGTCAAGTGGTTTAAGGCATCCCTGTACATACCAGTTGCATTGCTCCTGGAAGTATGGGTTCGAGTCACTTCTGGGGTGTGAGTTTTCAGTTGTATCTAGTCCTGGGGACCATTCAGGCTTGTTTGCATTTGTGTTCCTCACGTGTTGCCCAAAAAAATGAGGTGATTTGATAAAATGCTATGCCCAAGATAACCATCCGAGTGCCGGCGGGGAAGTGGTTCATATAGCCTCGGCTATCACTTCCTTATGTCCGGTCGTGATGGTCAAGTGGTTTAAGGCATCCCTGTACATACCAGTTGCATTGCTCCTGGGAGTATGGGTTCGAGTCACTTCTGGGGTGTGAGTTTTCAGTTGTATCTAGTCCTGGGGACCATTCAGGCTTGTTTGCATTTGTGTTCCTCACGTGTTGCCCCAAAAAATGAGGTGATTTGATAAAATGCTATGCCCAAGATAACCATCCGAGTGCCGGCGGGGAAGTGGTTCATATAGCCTCGGCTATCACTTCCTTATGTCCGGTCGTGATGGTCAAGTGGTTTAAGGCATCCCTGTACATACCAGTTGCGTTGCTCCTGGGAGTATGGGTTCGAGTCACTTCTGGGGTGTGAGTTTTCAGTTGTATCTAGTCCTGGGGACCATTCAGGCTTGTTTGCATTTGTGTTCCTCACGTGTTGCCCCAAAAAATGAGGTGATTTGATAAAATGCTATGCCCAAGATAACCATCCGAGTGCCGGCGGGGAAGTGGTTCATATAGCCTCGGCTATCACTTCCTTATGTCCGGTCGTGATGGTCAAGTGGTTTAAGGCATCCCTGTACATACCAGTTGCGTTGCTCCTGGGAGTATGGGTTCGAGTCACTTCTGGGGTGTGAGTTTTCAGTTGTATCTAGTCCTGGGGACCATTCAGGCTTGTTTGCATTTGTGTTCCTCACGTGTTGCCCCAAAAAATGAGGTGATTTGATAAAATGCTATGCCCAAGATAACCATCCGAGTGCCGGCGGGGAAGTGGTTCATATAGCCTCGGCTATCACTTCCTTATGTCCGGTCGTGATGGTCAAGTGGTTTAAGGCATCCCTGTACATACCAGTTGCGTTGCTCCTGGGAGTATGGGTTCGAGTCACTTCTGGGGTGTGAGTTTTCAGTTGTATCTAGTCCTGGGGACCATTCAGGCTTGTTTGCATTTGTGTTCCTCACGTGTTGCCCCAAAAAATGAGGTGATTTGATAAAATGCTATGCCCAAGATAACCATCCGAGTGCCGGCGGGGAAGTGGTTCATATAGCCTCGGCTATCACTTCCTTATGTCCGGTCGTGATGGTCAAGTGGTTTAAGGCATCCCTGTACATACCAGTTGCGTTGCTCCTGGGAGTATGGGTTCGAGTCACTTCTGGGGTGTGAGTTTTCAGTTGTATCTAGTCCTGGGGACCATTCAGGCTTGTTTGCATTTGTGTTCCTCACGTGTTGCCCCAAAAAATGAGGTGATTTGATAAAATGCTATGCCCAAGATAACCATCCGAGTGCCGGCGGGGAAGTGGTTCATATAGCCTCGGCTATCACTTCCTTATGTCCGGTCGTGATGGTCAAGTGGTTTAAGGCATCCCTGTACATACCAGTTGCGTTGCTCCTGGGAGTATGGGTTCGAGTCACTTCTGGGGTGTGAGTTTTCAGTTGTATCTAGTCCTGGGGACCATTCAGGCTTGTTTGCATTTGTGTTCCTCACGTGTTGCCCCAAAAATGAGGTGATTTGATAAAATGCTATGCCCAAGATAACCATCCGAGTGCCGGCGGGGAAGTGGTTCATATAGCCTCGGCTATCACTTCCTTATGTCCGGTCGTGATGGTCAAGTGGTTTAAGGCATCCCTGTACATACCAGTTGCATTGCTCCTGGGAGTATGGGTTCGAGTCACTTCTGGGGTGTGAGTTTTCAGTTGTATCTAGTCCTGGGGACCATTCAGGCTTGTTTGCATTTGTGTTCCTCACGTGTTGCCCCAAAAAATGAGGTGATTTGATAAAATGCTATGCCCAAGATAACCATCCGAGTGCCGGCGGGGAAGTGGTTCATATAGCCTCGGCTATCACTTCCTTATGTCCGGTCGTGATGGTCAAGTGGTTTAAGGCATCCCTGTACATACCAGTTGCATTGCTCCTGGGAGTATGGGTTCGAGTCACTTCTGGGGTGTGAGTTTTCAGTTGTATCTAGTCCTGGGGACCATTCAGGCTTGTTTGCATTTGTGTTCCTCACGTGTTGCCCCAAAAAATGAGGTGATTTGATAAAATGCTATGCCCAAGATAACCATCCGAGTGCCGGCGGGGAAGTGGTTCATATAGCCTCGGCTATCACTTCCTTATGTCCGGTCGTGATGGTCAAGTGGTTTAAGGCATCCCTGTACATACCAGTTGCATTGCTCCTGGGAGTATGGGTTCGAGTCACTTCTGGGGTGTGAGTTTTCAGTTGTATCTAGTCCTGGGGACCATTCAGGCTTGTTTGCATTTGTGTTCCTCACGTGTTGCCCCAAAAAATGAGGTGATTTGATAAAATGCTATGCCCAAGATAACCATCCGAGTGCCGGCGGGGAAGTGGTTCATATAGCCTCGGCTATCACTTCCTTATGTCCGGTCGTGATGGTCAAGTGGTTTAAGGCATCCCTGTACATACCAGTTGCATTGCTCCTGGGAGTATGGGTTCGAGTCACTTCTGGGGTGTGAGTTTTCAGTTGTATCTAGTCCTGGGGACCATTCAGGCTTGTTTGCATATATATATATATATATATATATATATATATATATATATATATATATATGACAATGTCAGACCACGGAGGAAAATGAAACAGGAATTTCCTTAAGTACTTTCGTATATTAATACATCTTCAGAAGGAGTGCTCCTTCTGAAGATGTATTAATATACGAAAGTACTTAAGGAAATTCCTGTTTCATTTTTCCTCCGTGGTCTGACATTGTCACATTTTAAAATCACGTGTTTAATTTCGTGATATACGCATATATATATATATATATATATATAATATTATATATATATATATATATATATATATATATATATATATATATATATATATATATATATATATATATATATATATATATATATATATATATATATATATATATATATATATATATATATATATACTCTAGATCCGAGAACTGCATAGAAATGGTGTGTCTGACAAACTGCAGTTGGAACAATACTGGTAATGCGGTTCCAAACTGCACCACGCCCTCTGACCACCACCACCACCACATCACCTGCCACCACGCCACCCGCCACCACGCCACCCGCCACCACGCCACCCGCCACCATGTCACCCGCCACCACACCCGACCAAAACCCCATCGCACCTCAGCTGAGAACGATGACAGTGAAGAACACCGCTAATGGTAACGAATCACTACATTCTGGTATGTTAAGTTATTTAAATTATTCTGTTAGTGAGAAATATATTTACTGATGTGTTTTCAAGCCAGTAAATGTAGGGAAAATTAAGACAGTTAAAGTAAAAGTTTGCAAGAGTAAAATGAGAACATATGTGTTGGGTAAAATAAATATAGTGATTAGTGGAAAAGTAAAAATAGGGTAGAGCATAAATAAGAAAGTGGGGAAAATGTGCTATGGGAAATTGGAGGCAGGTTTTTGAAAAATGACCAATATTATGCTTAAGAATATTTTATGTATTTAAAAGTTTACATTAATTATGTTATATTTTCAACAAAGTATGACTAACTTTGCGTGCAGCATCCCTGCAGGACCCGTACTTGTATGATCCCCATCAGGATGCCATTTCTCGACTTTATTTGGAACATTCATCTGTGTTCTTTGTCTCATTAAACCTTTGTACCTGACAGGGAAAGGTGGTGGCATTGTGGTTGTGGCAGAGCAAGCGGTCATCCAGGTCTTACTTCTAACGGCACCTGAAGACCTCCACACCATCGTGTCAAGAAGTGAAAATCCAAATATTTCCGTCATCCTGGATAAGAGTTCATAAATTTGTCTAATGCTATGATTTGTTTAGATTTGAAACCTATTCCACACAGAAATCACAAATGCGAGATGCATCAAATGAACAAATCCACAAGAGCCAGGACGAGGGTTCGAACCTATGTCAGAGAGGATCCCAGACACGCCTTAATCGACTGAGCTACAACATGGTATAAGAATTGCAACCGGGAAATCAACTTGAACTACCACTGGTCCTGCAGTCTCTCCGAGACACAAATCAAGATTTTTACACAATTCCCTCATGCACCCGAGCTCTGTCAATAAGCAGAGTTCTGCCTCTTCGCCTTTAGGTAGACGAAGAGGTAGAACACGTCGTAGCTCAGCCGATTAAGGAGCGTCTGGGATCCTCTCGGACGTAGGTTTGAACCCTCGTTACGGCCCTTGTAGATTTGTTCACTGAAACCTATGTGTATGGGCAGCACAAAACGTCCACCAGACTGCGACACAGTGGTTGCCAGGATCAGGTTGGGTTACCGTTACCTGTGGCAGGTGGCTGCAGGTTACCGTTACCTGTGGCAGGTGGCTGCAGGTTACCGTTACCTGTGGCAGGTGGCTGCCGGTGACGGATCTCCCAATCCTGAACACTCCAGGTGCAAACTCTGTGAGCAGGAACTGGAGGCATGATCTCCCACACTACATCACCGAATGCCCAGTTATTAGACCATTCAGACCAGTTGGCATGAGGTACCTGGAGCTTTGCAATTACTTTATTTGCTCTCGTGTTCTTAAGAATATCCCCCAGTGGCTAACCATCCTGCGAGATGGGGACTTTCAGTATCACTGCTACCTTATTCACTCTTGTGTTCATGATAATATCTTCATAATGCACCCAGAGTTTGCCAGTGCAGAGTTCTCTTCACATGCCTCTGTATCACTAACCTTCCTCTGTGATGGGGATTTTTAGCATCATACAGATAGTTTTTTGAAACGCTGTACTCCCATTCATATACTCTGGGGTAGCTGCACAAATGCACATGTACCCAAATGGGTTAATAAACAACAAAAATAAATAAAATGATTAATTTGATTTATCCAATAACATAAAAAAATACATCATTAATTATGTTAAAATAGGAAATATAACTTTAGAATATCAACATAAGTTTAACTTTTTTAAAATAAACAATAAAAGTAAAATATAGCCACTCAGCTATTGTACATTATATGTTGCGTAATATGACCATTTTCTAAACCAAGTCACATAAACTTCAAAAGATTCTGCAACTTACAACCGTCACGGCCGGACGTGTTCTCGTTGCTCCAGCTCTCTCTCTCTCGCACCAGACATTCACACATGGGACTAATAGAACAAGAACTCGGCAATGTGATGTTATAGTGGCCAGAATACGCCTGGGATATAGACGTATCTGGCAGCTTTCTCAAAACCCAAATGTCGAGTACACTATGTGTCAACTTTGTGAAAGAGAAAACATGCACTCCCTTGAACATTATATTGTAGAATGTCCCATATTGACTGACTTTCGCCCCCTGGGCTAAGGTATGCTGAACTCTGTAATTACTATATGAGTATTGGAACACTTGATGATATATTGGACTTGTACCCAAGATTAACCATGTAATGTATCAATTATACAATGTATGTATGTGATGAAACTATATAACATGAGCTTATAAAAGCACCTTCAGTGATTAAGTGCTTAATTGCACACTAGTTTCTCTATCATTTATCTCACCCTGTCAGAGTAAAAGAGACAAATGCATGTGTGTGTATATATATGTATGTATGTATATATGTATATGTACGTATATGTGTGTGTGTGTGTGTGTGTATGTATATGTATGTGTTGACCAGACCACACACTAGAAGGTGAAGGGACGACGACGTTTCGTCAGATCTCATTAGACTCTGTGTTGACTCTAACTCTTTCTCTTTCAACGGTAAATATTACACTCAAACTTTCGGGGTTGCTATGGGTTCCCCTCTCTCCCCTGTTCTTGCTAATTTCTACATGGAATACTTCGAAATTGTTCTTCGTCCTTCTATTGATACTCGTCCCTCTCTTTGGCTTCGCTATGTAGATGACATTTTTGCTTTATGACCTCATGACCTTAATCTTTTCCAGCCTTTCCTCGCCTCTCTTAACAATCTGGTTCCTTCTATCCATTTCAAAGTTGAGTGGGAATCTAATTCCCTCCTTCCTTTTCTTGACGTTCATGTTCACAGCTCTGTTTCTGGGTTCTCTTTCTCTGTCTACCGTAAACCCATGCATAGTGGCATGTACATTCACTTCTTTTCCTACCATCCTCCTTCTGTTAACAAAAGTGTCCTCGTCTCTCTCTTCCTCCGCGCTCTACGCATCAGCGACCCTCAGTTTCTTGATTCTGAAATTGCCTTTATCTACAAATCATTCTCTCGCCTTGGTTACCCTTTACATTTCATCAACTGTGCCTACTCTCAAACTAAACGAAATTTCTTTCATCCAAAACCTGCTTCCAACACTAGTAGCACTGTACCATGCCTTCCCTTCATATCTGAACTCAAAACGTTTACCAATACCTTTCGTCCTCTTGACATTAAACTCGCCTTTCGACAAACTAACACACTTCGTAGCAATCTAGTTCACACTGCTCCTCCTGCTTCTAATGCTGCTGGTGTCTACTCTATTTTCTGTTCGTCTTGTCCTCTCCAATACTTTGGAGAAACTGGCCGTACACTGAATGACAGACTTAAAGAACACAAGAGAAGTGTTAAGTCTGCAGACACTAACAATGCTCTCTTCTGCCATGTGAGGGATTCTAATCATTCCATTGATTGGTCTTCCTCCGAAATACATTCACTGGAAATGTACAGGGTGAAGCCTGAAAGTGAGCAATTCGTGCAGTTAAAAAAAAAATTGCAAAGGAGTGAGCAGGGTTTTCAATGGGGACAGTGGTCAAGGTACTGCACCAGCGTGAATCGAGGCTTTGAAGGGTCCACACAAAGTATCTAGGGGCCTGACGGCTGAGTGGACAGCGCTCGGGATTCGTAGTCCCAAGGTTCCGGGTTCGATCCCTGGCGGAGGCGGAAACAAATCAGATCTCGGTTACTAACTGTAAATCAGCAGAAACCTCTAAGAAGCAAGAAGAGATGTTACAAAAGTTAGAGAACCATTTTAACTCCCTACAACAGCAACACACTGTAACCCAAGACGAATCAGACCAACTTAAGCTCCTTGATTCTGTCAACATCTCATCACATGATTTTCCCCATGAAACTGACAGAGAAGACTGTACTGCCATCGTGATCCAGGAATTGCGTACTAAGTTGAATTATTCAATCGAAGCAAGTGACATCAAGTCAGCTTATAGAGTGGGTACGAAATCATCTGGTACAAATAACAAGAAGATTCGTGTGAAATTAGATTGCTGCTCCCGCAAGTCAAACCTTATCACTGCTGCAGTCACTATGAAATCCAATGTTTATGTGAACGAATGTCTAACCAGATTCAGACAAAATTTCTTATTTAAAATACGTGGAATCTGCAAAAGATCCCGTGCTATTAAACATTGTTTTGTGCGCGATAGTAAAATAATAGCTAGGAAGTCTGACTCTGGAAAAACTTATGTCATAACCACTGAGGCACACCTCACTTCTTTCCTGGATGACTATGGGATATCAGCTGAATAACCAGAACACAATTTGTAGTCTCACATACTACCAAAGTGTACTTAAGCTCTGCCTTTCCTTTCCAAAGGGTTTTTAATTTTATTTTTATTTTTTGTTTGTCATCTTTGTTGTTGAAATTGCTTGTTTTTTTACTCTTAATTATTTGTTCTTAGTTACTCCCCTTGTCACTAAACCTACGGCTTTTTATTACCCTGTTATATTTAAAGTAACTTGGTATTTGTTTCTTGTAATCATTTATTGGAATTAATTAATAGTATAATTGTTTATATAAGCATCTACCTCAGTATCATAGTAAAATCTTCCATGTGAATATACTCTCACCCTGTTTATTTTTACACTTAGATTTATATTTGAGTAAATTTCTAGATTTACTTAGATTTACATATTTTTTTTCTTGGAAATAACTATTTGAGCTCACTTTGTTTTCTTAGGTTCATACTAATTATAGGATTTTAATTAACCATTACTAAGCTAATTATCTTTAAGATCATTTTACTTTATGATTATTATTTTTCTTATTATTTTTTATTTTACATTTATATTGTCAGTCTCTACTTATTTTTTGTTTTTTATTTTATCTAACTTCTGTATCCTTCCTGGCTATCCTTTGGATCTTTATTTTACTTCTAATTTGTTACTATTTTATTGTATTTGCTTTTATTCTTGTGTTTTGCTATATCGTGTGTCTTGTATCGTGATCCCTCTGCATCTCTATGCACACTGATATTGATCCTGATCAAAATCTGCTGTCTCATATCTACACCTGTCGGGAACCGACACACTCATACACAAATAGTATAGTCATCCCTTAACAGTATCCTCTTAAAATTAGAGAATGGGAGACTCCGTGACGTCATCGACGTCGCCGCAGTATTTACATTATTAAACCACTGTTCATACAACAGTTTAATGTCTAAATTGAATAAAAAAGTGTTCAATAAGACTGAATATAATTATTAACACCAAAATATAGCTTGATTCCCTTGTTAACGTAAATTAACTTAGAATGGAAAAAATAATTTGGAACAACTAGGGAGGCAGAGCGTCTCAACAGACTCCACGCTTACACGAAAAACAATACAAACGCAGCCTTACGCTGCCCATGGCTCCAGAGTTGGTTTAACACCTAGACACCTATTTACGTGTCAACAACCAACAACACACC
>WNGS01167500.1:0-62083 GCA_020271785.1 Procambarus virginalis | reverse complement strand
AGACAACAAGTGAAAAAATAACTGAACACAGAAATGAATTACGTTACGGGAGGATAAATGACATACAATATAAAATAGTGCTGGGAATATATGCGCTAGCTATAAACCACTATTTGATCACACGAGGTGAGTCAACTAGTGTTGTAGCTTAGAAGCACAAGATATTCTGATGATGGTGCTGCCAGTCGACCCGACGTTGCCTTGCTTGGAACGTGGTTGGAGAAAGGACTGAAGTGGTGTGTTCTCGAACGGCCAATGAGAATGCAGGACGGCCGGCAACAGGTAGTTTGGCTGGGACTGCAGCAGTTGTGGGTCGGTGCGGCGGCAGGTGTGCAGGAATGGGGGGAGGGGGGTTGCAGGTGCTTGGCTGGTCTTGATATACGTTTAAGCTGCTGTAAAACGTATCTTGAATATTGTGTAGAACGTGATGATAATAAGAAAGAGCAGGCTAAATCTCTGGGAAGAGATTATCGTCACAACTCTCCCCGAAGCCTGCGGTTCTGGTGTAGTCACGTTCTCGGGAGGTAGAGTGGTATGTGGAGCTGCCTCTACCTCATGAACTCTGGAGAGGGCGTCGGCGATGATGTTATCAGGCCCCTTGATGTAACAGATCTTTAAATTGAAGCCTTGAAGATATAAAGCCCATCGCAGCAGACGTTGGTTATTGAATTGGGCTTGATGTAGGAAGTGTAGAGGATTGTGGTCCGAATAGATGGTAGTGGACCTAGCACCTTGCAGGTATGGTGCAAAGTGTTGCAAGCTCAGGACGATGGAGAGGAGTTCCTTCTCTATAGTGCTGTAGTTTTTCTGATGAGGCTTCAACTTGTAGCTATAGTAGCTGACAGGTAGAACCTCCTCGCCTCGTTGCTGCATTAAGACACTCCCGATGCCGGTACCACTGGCGTCGACGTGGAGGATGAAAGGCTTCTTGTTATCTGGTGAGGCGAGAATAGGATTAGAACAGAGGAGGAATTTGAGTTGTTCGAAAGCAACGGTTTGCTCCCTGGTCCAATTATACCGTTGCTTGGGACTGGTTAAGGTGATTAAAGGTGTTGCAACAGTGCTAAAGTTCCTCACAAACCTACGGTAATAGAAGCAAGACCAAGGAAGCGCAGGAGCTGCTTCCTGGTAGTAGGCTGTGGATACTCTCTGATGGCTTGAGTGTGGATATTTAACGGAGCCAGGCTGCCACTCCCTATAACATGACCCAGATACCGCACTTTACCTTTGGCAAAAGTGGACTTGCCCAGATTGATGGTGAGGCCGGCTTTCAGGAGCTTGGTGAACAATCGTTGCAGCTGGAGCAGGTGTTCGCTCCAGGTGTTGGATGCTACAACGATATCATCCAAATAGGCGTAGGTGTTGTCCAAGCCCTGGATGACGCGGTTGACAGCTCTCTGAAAGGTGGCCGGGGCATTGCAGAGTCCAAAGGGAAGCCGGTTATATCTGAAAAGTCCGAAAGGGGTGATAAAGGCAGACAGTTCCTTAGCTCGCTCCGTTAAACACACCTGGTAATAGCCCTTGAGTAAGTCTACTTGAGACAGGTAGCGGGCATTACCAATGGCATCAAGGATATCATCAATCCTAGGTAATGGGTATGCGTCCTTTATAGTGACGTTATTTAGTTTCCTATAATCCGTACAAAGACGAATCTTACCGTGAGGTTTGGGAACCAAGATACATGGTGAGGCCCAGGGGGACTCACAGGGGGTAGCCAGTCCATGGTCCAAGAGGTACTGTACCTCAGCACGCATGACTTCCGTCTTGCTAGGGCTGATTCGGTAGAATGGTTGGCGAATCGGCTGGGTGTCAGGTAGCAGTTGGATGTCGTGCCGAGTCACAGTACACTCTTGGGGATCATCTCGAAACAACTCCTGATGTTCTCTGATGAGTTTGATGAGTGAAGCACTATTATCGTCCTGAAAGTGATCATGGATGTCAGTAAGGATTTCCGAATTAGAAAGCGCTGTCTCAGTGTCAGTGCTTTCGGAAGGAGAAGCAGGGAAGGTCTCACTGTGGCTGTATGGACCTGTAAATGAGGTGAAGTTGGTTAGCACAGTGGGAGGAACACCATGGTAAAGTTTGAGCAGATTGATGTGGCACAGCTGGGTCTTCCGCCGCCTATCGGGGGTCTCGAGAACGTAGTTGAAGTTGTTCCGGCACTCCTTAACACGGTAGGGTCCTGAAAACCTGTTTTGTAAAGGAGAACCTGGGATAGGGAAATAGGCAAGAACTAAGTCTCCCGGTTTAAACTTCCTTACTTGGCAGTGCTGGTCGTAACGAGTTTTCATCCTCTCTTGGGCTTTCTGTAGGTTGTTGCTGGCAAAGGAATGGACCCTCTCTAGAATGTGTCGGAGGTTTTGAAGAAACTGGGGCACATTCTGATGCTCACTGAAGGTGGCATCACGTAGAGAATCCTTGAAAGCCTTGAGAGGTGTACGGCACTTACGACCGTAGAGCATCTCATAAGGAGATACTCCTAGTGACTCGTTGGGAAGACTTCTGAAAATACACATGATGAGATCAAGTTGCCTATCCCAATCCTTTGAGGTCTCATTACAAAACTTTTTTAGAGTGCCTTGATAGTCTGATGACTACGTTCAAGAGAACCCTGTGAAGCAGGATGATAGGGGCTGGACAGTACCTGTTTGATGTTGAACTCCTCCAGAGTCCGTTTGAAGAGATCACTGGTGAAGTTGGTACCACAGTCGCTCTGAATCTCCCTCGGAAATCCATACTGGGTGAAGATTTTCAGTAGATTCTTCACCACTGTAGCAGCCGTAATGTTTTCACTGGAACTGCTATCGGGAATCTGGTGGTAGGACACAGGATGGTTAAGATATAGGCGTTGCCGGCAGTGGTCCGAGGCAAAGGACCAACACAGTCAATAATAAGTCTGTGGAATGGTTCCTCAGGCACCTGGATGGGTATCAGTGGTGCTCTGGGAATTGAAACGTTTGGTTTCCCTGCCTTCTGACACACGTGGCACATTTGAACAAATTTCTTTACGTCATTAACCATACCTGGCCAGTAGTAGTCTTGGCGAATCCCATGGTATGTCTTGTTAAACCCGTAGTGTGATAGAGCTCCGTGGGCCAGGTGTAGAATCGTGGGCCGCAGGCTGGTAGGAATCACTAGTTGTTCAATGTTTGCCCAATCGTCCTCTTCCTTCAGTTTACTGGGTCTATACCTGCGATAGAGTAATTCGTTCTCCAAGAAGAACCCAGGAACACTGTCGGATTGGGTCTCAGCCTGAAAGAATAATGGTGTCAAGGTAAGATCTTCTCTCTGTAACTTACGGAACTCCAAAGCGGTCAGATTAGGGGGTAGTTTCGAAGGGTCTTGAGGGACAGCGGTAGCAGTAGAGTCAGCTGGCTGTGGTCGTGCAGCTTGAGCACGGGTGGTCACCATAACAGGAGGAGAAACTTCATCACTCTCTTGAACCTTTGCTGGAACATGCTCAAAAATCGGATTATCCAACACAGAGTTGCTCACCTGGGATATGTCCTTGACGATCAAGTTGGTCGGTTGTT
The DNA here is from genome assembly GCA_020271785.1 of Procambarus virginalis. Classification (NCBI taxonomy): domain Eukaryota; kingdom Metazoa; phylum Arthropoda; class Malacostraca; order Decapoda; family Cambaridae; genus Procambarus; species Procambarus virginalis. The sequence continues at coordinate 58,550 of WNGS01167500.1, read as the reverse complement.
GGTCTTCTGCCAAGTCGTTGCCTAGGAGAAGTTGCACTCCAGGCATGGAAAAGGCTTTTCCCTGACGGCGACTTGGACTTCACCGGTCACGAAGGGACAATCCAGGTGGACTCTGGCAAGAGGATAAGGAGTAGTAGCAGTAAGGTCAGTGATGAAGACAGTCTCTCCTGTGTAGGCGACGTTGGGCACAGCTGATTTCAAGACGATCGATTGTAGAGCCGCTGTGTCCCTTAAGATCTTAAGTCCGAAACGTCCCTCTGAATCTGAACCGTGGGTAGAGATAGTTCCTGGATATAGATGTTTGCTAAAGAGAGACAGATCATTAACATGAACACCAATATTCATTACAGGCTTACCGGACTTAGGGGAGTAGGTTTAGGCTTAGTGGGTTCTGTGTTACCTTTAGATTGGGACTTACCACATTTTTCTATGGTATGTCCATAGAGTCGACAATACCTACAGTACAGTTGAGAGGTACCTTGATCTGGGCTCACTTTCTCGTAACTGTACCAAGACTTCTTACTGGTAGGTTGTTCTGGTGTCAGCCGGTGGATGAGGCTGTAAGTGTCAGCTGACTTCGCGCATTTCACCAAATCGGTCTCTTCCTTATCTGCTAAGTATAGGCGGACAGGAGGAGGTACACGCCTCAAGAATTCTTCAACCAACATGAGGTTGACAAGCTCTGGAAAAGTAGAGACATGTGCTGCCTCCAGCCATTTCATGAAATATCTCCGTTTGGTGTTAGCAAATTCTAAGAAGTTGGTAGTACTTGCCTTTACGTAGTCACGGAACTTTCGTCGGTAGCTTTCGGTGGAGAGAAGGTAGGCGTCCAACACAGCTTGCTTCAGGGTGGTGTAGTCGTTTTCAGATGCCAAAGTGCTGAGTGTGACTGCCGCTCTACCTGTTAAATGTACTCGGAGAAGGGTAGCCCATTGGTCGTCAGGCCAACTAAGTTGATTAGCAAGGGTCTCAAAAGTTGTGAAGAAAACATCAACCTCCGTTTCGACGAACGGGGGCATTAACTTACTTGCATGGGAGACATTGAAACTTGGAGGAAGACTAGCTGCAGCTTACTGGAGTTGAGCTTGGTGTGTAGCGTCCAACGTGAGTTCTCGGCCATGACATTCTAGAGCTGCTTCTGCCTGCCGTTTGTCGTGTTCACGTTGCATCTCTAGTCGCTCTTTGAATAAGGCCAACTCACGTTCTTGCTGTCCTTTGAGGAGTAGGGCCTCTCTTTCTTGTTGTTCCTTAAGCACTGCGGCCTCTTCTTTCTTGAACCGGAGCTCTCTTTCTTGTTCCTCCTTTCTGAGGGCAGCTTCACGTTCTCTGATTGCAGCTGCTTCCTGTTGTTGCTGTATGGCGGCTTGCTGTTGTTCCTTCTCGAGCTTCGCGAGCTCGATTTTGAGTTTCATTGCTGTCAAGTCATGCTTATCTGAAATAATGTATTGTTCGTGAGTATCAGAGTCTATAATACCTTCTTCCGCAAGGTGATCCAGTATCATATTATGTATGGCATATTTGTTGGCTCCATGGGGAACTTCCAAGTGATACTCGTGTGCAAGAGCTATCAATTCGACCCTCTTAGCATGACGTAAGTTCCCTATTTCACTTTCTGGATCTGTCTGGAAAGCTTGACTACGAAACATGATGAAAATAGCAAATAAATGAGACACGAATATACTGTGATGATATGGTGAATGTCAGAAACAGGAAACGTGGCAACTGATACCTATCCTGTGGAATTGTTAATAATTAAAGTTAATTCAAGATGGTAAATGATTAAAGTCGCAGGAAATCTTGTACCTGGTACTCACTGTGGGAGGATAAAGGCAAGAAAATCCTACTAATTAGTTGAAACAGAGTTTCGAAAGACAAGTGAAACACTAAATGGTTCCAAAGTAAATGAGGTGGTCCAAAAATGTAGTCATACCTTGCTGAGTCACTATAGAACATAAGCAAGGTACCCACTGAAATTGAATATGGTACTTACAGAATTAGCGAACTTCGTGCTCAAAAGAAAGAAAGCTAATTCCCTACCTTAAGTAAGTACCATCAATTCTGACCGACGAGTAGGGGTGCGAGTGTCAACTGGTGACGAGAACTATCGGCGAGGTCCCAACTCGCCAATTAAAGTCCGTGCGAGAAGAACTTTGGCCCTCTATATCCTCCTAGAGTCGGATTGCAGAAATTAGGTGCTATTGACCCGGAGACAGACGACAGTACCAGGGTACCTATGTGATAATCTGTAAAAAATGTGAGAAATATCTGAGGGACAAAAGATGTTAAACACGGGCAATAACACGGAAGGGGGAGACGACCAATTAAGAGTATGACTGCGGCCTACAGTCACCACGTAATCCAAAGTTGTCTCACACTCACCATGTGCTACTCCCGTAATGCACAATATACACAGCACCATATGAATAATAAAAGCGATTAGTGAAAATATTGAAAGTAAGGGAATGAAAGCCAAGTACGCTTACCACAATTACCAATAACTGAGTGAAGCTCCTAGGACAGGCCCCCAATTATATGTGACGGTAAAGTAGTGGAGTATGGTGTTCAGCAGTCTTCCACTGGCAGATGTCAAAGCCAGGCCACATATACAGAAACAAAAAGTAAAAAAAAAAAAGGAAAAAAAAGAATGACTGCTTGTTTGATAATCTGTGGTAAGGTAAGGGAAGAGACACAAAACACAATAATAAACAATGACATTTAATAAATCTAAAAAACAAATTGAAATAAAGGCAATTCCTTGGCTGAGTAAATGTGCAAGACAACAAGTGAAAAAATAACTGAACACAGAAATGAATTACGTTAACGGGAGGATAAATGACATACAATATAAAAATAGTGCTGGGAATATATGCGCTAGCTATAAACCACTATTTGATCACACGAGGTGAGTCAACTAGGTGTTCGTAGCTTAGGAGCACAAGATATTCTGATGATGGTGCTGCCAGTCGACCCCGACGTTGCCTTGGCTTGGAACGTGGTTGGAGAAGGACTGAAGTGGTGTGTTCTCGATCGGCCAATGAGAATGCAGGACGACCGGCAACAGGTAGTTTGGCTGGGACTGCAGCAGTTGCGGGTCGGTGCGGCGGCCAGGTGTGCAGGAATGGGGGGAGGGGGGAGTATGCAGGTGCTTGGCTGGTCTTGATATACGTTTAAGCTGCTGTAAAACGTATCTTGAATATTGTGCAGAACGTGATGATAATAAGAAAGAGCAGGCTAAATTTCTGGGAAGAGATTATCGTCACAATATATAACTGAAAACTCACACCCCAGAAGTGACTCGAACCCATACTGCCAGAAGTAACACAACTGGTATGTACAGGGACGCCTTAATCAGCTTGACCATCACGACTGGACATAAGGAAGTGATAGCCGAAGCTATTTGAACCACTTCCCCGCCGGCACTCGGATGGTAATCTTGGGCATAGCATGGGTGTGAGTTTTCAGTTGCATATAGTCCTGGGGACCATTCAGGCTTGTTCGCATATATATATATATGCAAACAAGCCTGAATGGTCCCCAGGACTAGATACAACTGAAAACTCACACCCCAGAAGTGACTCGAACCCATACTCCCAGGAGCAAAGCAACTGGTAACTACAGGGCGCCTTAATCCGCTTGACCATCACGACCGGACATAAGGAAGTGATAGCCTGAGCTATATGAACCACTTCCCCGCCGGCACCTGGATGGTTATCTTGGGCATAGCATTTTATCAAATCACCTCATTTTTTGGGGCAACACGTGAGGAACACAAATGCAAACAAGCCTGAATGGTCCCCAGGACTAGATACAACTGAAAACTCACACCCCAGAAGTGACTCGAACCCATACTCCCAGGAGCAAAGCAACTGGTAACTACAGGGCGCCTTAATCCGCTTGACCATCACGACCGGACATAAGGAAGTGATAGCCTGAGCTATATGAACCACTTCCCCGCCGGCACCTGGATGGTTATCTTGGGCATAGCATTTTATCAAATCACCTCATTTTTTGGGGCAACACGTGAGGAACACAAATGCAAACAAGCCTGAATGGTCCCCAGGACTAGATACAACTGAAAACTCACACCCCAGAAGTGACTCGAACCCATACTCCCAGGAGCAAAGCAACTGGTAACTACAGGGCGCCTTAATCCGCTTGACCATCACGACCGGACATAAGGAAGTGATAGCCTGAGCTATATGAACCACTTCCCCGCCGGCACCTGGATGGTTATCTTGGGCATAGCATTTTATCAAATCACCTCATTTTTTGGGGCAACACGTGAGGAACACAAATGCAAACAAGCCTGAATGGTCCCCAGGACTAGATACAACTGAAAACTCACACCCCAGAAGTGACTCGAACCCATACTCCCAGGAGCAAAGCAACTGGTAACTACAGGGCGCCTTAATCCGCTTGACCATCACGACCGGACATAAGGAAGTGATAGCCTGAGCTATATGAACCACTTCCCCGCCGGCACCTGGATGGTTATCTTGGGCATAGCATTTTATCAAATCACCTCATTTTTTGGGGCAACACGTGAGGAACACAAATGCAAACAAGCCTGAATGGTCCCCAGGACTAGATACAACTGAAAACTCACACCCCAGAAGTGACTCGAACCCATACTCCCAGGAGCAAAGCAACTGGTAACTACAGGGCGCCTTAATCCGCTTGACCATCACGACCGGACATAAGGAAGTGATAGCCTGAGCTATATGAACCACTTCCCCGCCGGCACCTGGATGGTTATCTTGGGCATAGCATTTTATCAAATCACCTCATTTTTTGGGGCAACACGTGAGGAACACAAATGCAAACAAGCCTGAATGGTCCCCAGGACTAGATACAACTGAAAACTCACACCCCAGAAGTGACTCGAACCCATACTCCCAGGAGCAAAGCAACTGGTAACTACAGGGCGCCTTAATCCGCTTGACCATCACGACCGGACATAAGGAAGTGATAGCCTGAGCTATATGAACCACTTCCCCGCCGGCACCTGGATGGTTATCTTGGGCATAGCATTTTATCAAATCACCTCATTTTTTGGGGCAACACGTGAGGAACACAAATGCAAACAAGCCTGAATGGTCCCCAGGACTAGATACAACTGAAAACTCACACCCCAGAAGTGACTCGAACCCATACTCCCAGGAGCAAAGCAACTGGTAACTACAGGGCGCCTTAATCCGCTTGACCATCACGACCGGACATAAGGAAGTGATAGCCTGAGCTATATGAACCACTTCCCCGCCGGCACCTGGATGGTTATCTTGGGCATAGCATTTTATCAAATCACCTCATTTTTTGGGGCAACACGTGAGGAACACAAATGCAAACAAGCCTGAATGGTCCCCAGGACTAGATACAACTGAAAACTCACACCCCAGAAGTGACTCGAACCCATACTCCCAGGAGCAAAGCAACTGGTAACTACAGGGCGCCTTAATCCGCTTGACCATCACGACCGGACATAAGGAAGTGATAGCCTAAGCTATATGAACCACTTCCCCGCCGGCACCTGGATGGTTATCTTGGGCATAGCATTTTATCAAATCACCTCATTTTTTGGGGCAACACGTGAGGAACACAAATGCAAACAAGCCTGAATGGTCCCCAGGACTAGATACAACTGAAAACTCACACCCCAGAAGTGACTCGAACCCATACTCCCAGGAGCAAAGCAACTGGTAACTACAGGGCGCCTTAATCCGCTTGACCATCACGACCGGACATAAGGAAGTGATAGCCTGAGCTATATGAACCACTTCCCCGCCGGCACCTGGATGGTTATCTTGGGCATAGCATTTTATCAAATCACCTCATTTTTTGGGGCAACACGTGAGGAACACAAATGCAAACAAGCCTGAATGGTCCCCAGGACTAGATACAACTGAAAACTCACACCCCAGAAGTGACTCGAACCCATACTCCCAGGAGCAAAGCAACTGGTAACTACAGGGCGCCTTAATCCGCTTGACCATCACGACCGGACATAAGGAAGTGATAGCCTGAGCTATATGAACCACTTCCCCGCCGGCACCTGGATGGTTATCTTGGGCATAGCATTTTATCAAATCACCTCATTTTTTGGGGCAACACGTGAGGAACACAAATGCAAACAAGCCTGAATGGCGCCTGTAGTTACCAGTTGCTTTGCTCCTGGGAGTATGGGTTCGAGTCACTTCTGGGGTGTGAGTTTTCAGTTGTATCTAGTCCTGGGGACCATTCAGGCTTGTTGGTAATATCACCAAGATGACATTAAAGAGTGAATCAAAACTAAGCCCCACACACACAAACTATTTGTCTAGAATTAAAAAAACAAGCGAAAAATCTTATAATAGGAGTTATATACAGGCCACCACACTTAGAAGAGCCAAAGCATCTATGGGATGAAATATCTAGAGCATCTAGGTCAAACATTTGTGAGATTTTTCTCTACGCCTACCTCCCTTAGGAGGTGGACTACAAGTTTAAAGGCTGCTCTTGGCAGTTAAGCATGAGTCCAATAGAAAAAGGAGAAGCGGGAGCAAACCGCCAGGCTTCCACCATCAGGGGTGAAAACCTGTCCACATAGGCCGCTGGTTCCTCCTAGTTAAACATGACGTTAAAACCAAAAAAGGGTAACCGACGGGTTCTCACAAATTTTATATTTGATGTGGCGCTATGAATTGGAATTCGAATTCCCAAGAGCACAGCCGTCATATCAAAGATCACAGCAACAATAATCAAATACATCAGAACATGGGTGTGGCACAGAATAGTTGAAGGTTGACATCAAAGACCGTTTTTCTACAAAATAAACAATTTATTAATAACAAGAGACTAGACTACTACATTATCGAGTTTACATTTATGCTAATGTCCATCCAGTGGCACTATAACCAACAGCTAACTAGCAACCCTTGCTGTGTGGCTGCATACTGAACTAACCTTAACACAGGTGTGCCCACTGACGAAGCAATATTGCAAATCAAAGAAAAATATCACAGACTAAGTTACACCACAGCGAGTGATTTAATTACGTTAATGTGATTAAATTACGAGTACCAGAGTTTTGGAAAGTTGCTAATGTGATACCAGTTTTTAAGAAAGGAGATAGATCACTTGCGTCCAACTATCGACCAATTAGCCTAACGTCTATTGTGGGAAAGTTACTCGAATCTATAATAGCAAATAAAATTCGTCTTCATCTTGAAAAACATAAATTAATAATTGAGTCGCAACATGGTTTTATAAATGGCCGTTCATGTTTAACAAATTTGTTATCTTTTTATTCTAGCATAGTTGAGGCAGTTGATAGTGGTAAGGATTGTGATGTTGTGTACCTTAACTTTAGCAAAGCTTTTGATAGAGTGCCACATGAAAGACTGATTAAAAAGATAGAGGCTCATGGTATTGGGGGTGCTATATTAAGCTGGATTAGGGCATGGCTATACCAAAGGAAACAGAGAGTTAGTATAAATGGAGTGAAGTCAGAGTGGGAAAATATTGTAAGTGGAGTGCCTCAAGGCTCTGTCTTGGGACCTCTGTTGCTTATAATATATATAAATGATTTAGATTCAGGTTTGAGTAGCAATATTTGCAAATTTGCCGATGATACGAAAATCGGTAGGGAAATTAATTCGGAGGAGGACTCACTATCACTTCAAGTTGATCTAGATAGGATATTGAAATGGTCAAAGGATTGGCAGATGCAGTTTAATGCTGAGAAATGTAAAGTTCTGAGGCTAGGTAATGATGATAGAGTTACAAGATACGAGCTAGATGGTGTTGAGATTGCGAAGTCGGATTGCGAAAGGGATCTGGGAGTTATAATTAGTAAGAATTTAAAACAAAAAGATCAATGCATGAATGTTCGTAATAAGGCAAATCGGACACTCGGATTTATTAATCGCAGCGTAAGTAACAAGACACCTGGTGTGGTTCTCAAGCTATATTTTTGCTCTTGTTAGGCCCCATTTAGACTATGCAGTTCAGTTTTGGTCGCCATATTATAGAATGGATATAAATTCACTTGAACGTGTCCAGCGTAGGATGACTAAGTTAATTCCCCAAATTAGAAATCTTTCATATGAAGAAAGATTAACAAAGCTTAAGTTGCATTCACTGGAAAGGCGAAGAGTTAGGGGTGACATGATAGAGGTTTACAAGTGGATGAATGGACATAACAAAGGGGATATTAATAGGGTATTAAAAGTATCAACACAGGACAGAACGCGAAACAATGGTTATAAATTGGATAAGTTTAGATTTAGGAAAGACTTGGGTAAATACTGGTTCAGTAACAGGGTTGTTGATTTGTGGAACCAATTGCCGCGTAACATTGTGGAGGTGGGGTCCCTGGATTGTTTCAAGCATGGGTTGGACATGTATATGAGTGAGATTGGGTGGTTATAAATAGGAGCTGCCTCGTATGGGCCAATAGGCCTTCTGCAGTTGCCTTTGTTCTTATGTTCTTATGTAATGTCCATCCAGTGGCACTTGCAACACAGCTATTCAACAGCCCCTCCGGAAGTGACAGCAAGCTCCATCTTGCTGACACTTTGAGCTGACAACATGACTAACTGAACAAAAGAAGGATCCACTGATGACAAGCAAGCAATCAATAGTGACACGGCTTCATAGTGTACAGCTACTCTAATCACGAGCTTAAGGTCCTCCTTACAAACAGGAGAGACCCCCGTAACTAGGCGGGTAGTCTAACAGTGACTCCCCCTATCACAACTAAAGTGAACAAAGTCAGGCAAGGTGGGATTCTGGGACACAGCTCCACTCATCCCTAAGTTACTTTACCCTCGTCACTAGACGATAACCAAAAGAAATTGCCTTAATCAATTACAACATTGATTATGTGATTAATTAATTACGTTAATTGACTGATCGCAGCAGTCAGCAACAAAGTACTACTTTAATCACAAACAATTGTCTCCCGCTAGACAACAACATGATGGTACTCTACGTTAATCCTCAACACAAGTCATCTTGTCACAATAACTCAAACTCTTACATTACATCACACTTGACTCCCTGCAAGTATTCAGTGAGTAATTCTTAATTAAGGTCAAACGGACCACTAATTACATCCCAATTGAGTTACGTTAACTAAGCCTACCCCAAGTGGGTGGCTTCTGAACAGTCTGTGTCATTAATTACTTTACTATGAGTGCTAATTACCCTAATTAACCTCGAGCAATTAATTAACTGTCACCAGGACCGATAATTAATCATACATAAATACGTCTCACTCCGCACTGCCTAAGCAGGTCCCATCAAACACGGTGAATTCACGGAAGAGGAGTTAATTACTAATTAACAATGAGTGCAACTTAATCCACTGTCACCAGACAGAACATGATTAATATAACGTATTATGCTAACCCCATGACCTCGCTTTACCGAGTCATCTGAGTCCTCAAGACTCCAGACGTTAATTACTCCACTAATTATCATGAGCCACTAATTGCCCTAACCCCGAAAGGTAATTAGTCTCGAGCAACTGACGTTAACACTATCACTGACAGACTCTGACAGATCCTCTCCCACTAAGTGAATTCATGATGAGAATGCTAATTACATAATTAGCTAGAGTGGTCAATTAGTTTTCACACGGACAATTAGTTGCACCGGAAACGTATTCCAACAAGCTCAAGTTCAACACTGTTCTCCCATAACAGCCCTCACTCATTCAACAACAACAAATGTGCACCCCCTTATCCAGTTAATTACCCCTAATTAACTCACTGAATCCTTAAGTCCTCAACACAACTTAAAGAAACAAAGTAACCCAAATGTTACATAGGTCACACATATAATGGCATGCAAAAACAACAAAATAGCACTGCCCACACGCGGTTGCGACTACTGCAACTCGTTAATTACTATGCCCACACAGTAATGACACACGGTTTTGCAACAACTCAAGGTATACCAATATTACTACCCCTCTAATCTTGCAAACGTTGCAAAAGATCGATCGATCCCGTTGGCTTCAGCAAGACAATTTACGTTAATATAAGGCACCGTCGCTCTACGCGGACAGCTGGCACTAATTCTCCCATAATTAGGCAAATTAACTAATTGCTCGCTCCCATTAAGTGACTGAGAATTTCCCTGAATACTCAAAGGGTCCCCTTAAATCCTCAACACAGTTCCTAGGACAGTAATATCGTATACCTGATAACACTGCACAAACCTGCAACATAATGATACCGTCAGCATGCCCCACATGCTAATGACATCATTAGGCAATCAGTCAGCAATCACATCTACTGACTCACCACACAACACAGAACATGCAACATGCAAATGAAACATATGGAAATGGCCTCCATGTAATCAATGAAAATTATATCACCAGGTAAATGTAACACTAACCACACAGACCTCAGGGTATCCACCGACCACCCTGCACCACTGGCCTGCCTACCTCTAATGATTATAATTTATATGCGGTACCATGGCCTAATCCAGGCTGAACGATTATACAGAATCGACCGACTGGATCATTTATATGATGACTTTCTACACTGACTGGTCCCAACTCAAGTCAGTCTACACACAACAATATATCTACACATATATATATAACCACTTGTGTAATACTGTGTAAAATCTCCCTCCAGGTACTGCCCCTCAGTCACCTGGGCGTGCTACATACAGCTGTCTCTCACTGCTTCCCTAGCCTGGCCGGGCTATGGGACAACACCGCTTTTACCCGTACTATCCGCTAATATTGAGACACTGTTACACTCTGGACATAGTACTGACATTTTCCTCTCACTTCCCTCCTTTCCCAGGTCACTATCTCCAGGCTGTCAACACTTAGCTTGCTCCTCGTGCGTCGACAAGATGTGGCCCTAGGCTGTCCTGGGAAAGTGACCAAAGGTGGTGGCCTAACATGTGGCCACCCCGTGGCCCTCAGGAGTGTAGCCACGGGTGGCGCGTGACGTCACAGCACCCCCCCCCCACACCCGGGCTGCTCGCGCGCGGGGTGGGGTGAGGTGGGTGGCCTGGGCGGGCCGGGCTGGGGTGGGGTGACGCACGGGTGGCCTGGAGGTGGCCACGTGGCGCCTGTGGGCGGCCTGGGGGTGGCCGCGGGGCATACACACATGTGGATGGGGAATCATCACTACCCCCCCAACAAACTAGAGCATGACTCACTCTTACACTGGGGTGACAAGGATGACAATGGCCAGCGTCACCACCACATGACACCGTCGGGCGGAATTCAAAGTCCAACAGGGGCCTGTAATATCACCTTAATTACACTGGTAGGCCCTGCCCATTATTCCACCCAATTGTCCATGAACATACAGGATAATCTGAGCCACCTGCTACCCCATGGGGCTTTGCCAGCTGCCCCATGGGTGATCACTATCTCTGAGGCTATTTCACTGTCCTGTATTTATCAGTCCCAGTTTCACGCGAATTTGGTTTTTGGCACACCCAGGGTGGCAGGAGTGCCATGCAAGAGGATTTATTCCGAATCACTTCCATGATTAACGAGGGTGGAGGTGGCAGCCTCGCCACCTCCACCATGATCACACCTCCCTTAGCTCGTGGCCCAATTCAAACTAACTCCTCTAGGCGGGTAGAGAGACTCATATCCCCATATCTCCCCCCCTACCTTGTCTTGACCAATCAGCAGGAAGCCGGCACTGTTCCTCATGCCGCTTCCAATCACAGTCTTTGGCGCCAAAACTCGGCCTATGGGTAGGAGTGCCTAAACCAATCACAGGCGCCCCTCGCCTGGTGGCGTGGCGTGACGTCACAGGGAGGGGTAGGCCTGGAGACAGTGGCTCATGTCTCACTTGGTGGGGGGGAGGCAGCGTACCCCTGCTGTCCCCCCACTTGTAACGGTTACTGAGGCAAACCACCTCACACCACTCTCCAATCTCTCCCTATTTCACAGAACAGGAAAAATTTCTGTAATTCTCTCTACAGAGCAATCACAGACCTCTAATTAGTTTTAACTGACAGCATTTAACATAAGCTTTCATATGACACCCAACAAGTATATGTAAATTTGAAAGCTTCAGTTTCTAGAGGCCCTAGAGTGACTAGCCTATTCTAGAAACTTAGGAAAACTAGCTGAGGAGATTCTACATCTCCTCACACCACCTCCCACTAAAGAATATATTTTCCTGCAAGGAAAATACATTCAAAACACCAGCTAGTTTTTCTGCACACACCTGCCCAACAGGTGTACTAGCTAAACAAGTGTGAAGTGTGTAACTCTGTTTCCTATACATCTCTGGCCTGAGGGTCTCTGTGCACTACCACCGGATCACCCATGGTGGTGCTGCCTGACCTTGGAGTGGCAACATGTTTGGCTCCAGCTCTGGTCCTGGCCGGTTCAACACCTCGCACCCATTTCCATCACTGAACCTCTCATTTCCATCCTCGGTCTGTGTCATACTGGACACATGAGCAACACATTGGTGTGGCCTTACCGGTGAAGCACTTCTCTTACCTCCCCTCAGCCTACAAAGAACTTACTGACAGTTTTCCACCTGACATTGCAACAAGTTGACAGGATCACCCTACCTGTCCAACTGTCAAACACAAGCCGGTCTTGCTCTACCGACTGAACTATCTGGGAGTAAACCCTTCTACAAGCACCTACACTCACCCTACTGAGCTTGGGGTCTCTCCCTTGCTTTTCCTCGGTCTCGCTCCTCTAACAAGGACTCGAGCGAAACTTTTGACATCTGTCAAACTCCTCTGTCCGTTTCTACCTGGACATAACTTGGAATGTGATCAGCATTCCCACTGCAGATCCACTATAACCCTTTACCAAGGCAATCCTTAAAGAACAAAATCATTATGCTGCTGGGGATCTGAACCATGGAAAATCACCAGCCCAAAATGACCTTTGCCATCTTGCATTTGCAGCCTTTCTTCAAAAGGCGATCGATGTATGCATCCATCGAATCGTCTTTCTCAGTGCTGCCATGCTAGGCATCTTTACCTTCATACCTTGTCACCAGGTTAAGTGCACTAGGGTGGGTTTTGCTTCCCTTCCCTGTGTGAGATTGCCCCCTTGCAATCTGCTCTTGAGCCAGCACTGACTTGCTGCGCTCTCACCATCAGGCTCGAACTCGGCCTTGCTGTCACCTCTGAAAACGGGAGCCTCTGCTCAACCTCTCAAGTGACTACCATGAATTCTTCCTGGGGTTGTACAGTCCCCACTCTGGCAAGAATTCCCTCACCTGTCTAACTACAGATAATTACTCTCCTTTCTCTAAAGAAGTCAACTCGGATCCTTAGCTGGTGGCGCGACCTCCCACTAAGATCCTAAGGTGTATCTAACAACTACACTCTTATGACACCCTTGACAACTACACTGTCGTCCAATGAGACCTCTCACGCTTGAGGTCACTTCTAGAAGCTTCGTCTACCCTTAGGTAGGTGGTGTCTTGCACCTCAGGCAGATCCTGAGTGCACCATTGCAACCACTGTTGCACGCTGGCTTGGTGTCCACGACACCTGCTGCTGAGCTGACCCCACTCACTCACGAGTGTGTCAATGTCCCCTAGCTAGCAGCCTCGAAAAGCCAGACAGATCTCACCATATCTACCATGAAATACCTCTTTCCTACAGTGTGTGTGGTGTGTGTGTACCTGTGTGTGACAACCGTGCACAAAACATACCTTCAACAATACTGTACCACAATGTTCTGCAACGATATCTTTTATGTTACTATAAAAATCAATGAGACTGCACTGCATGGGCTCGAACCCAAGTTGCATAGCCCCACGTTGGGCGCCAGCTGTGAGATTTTTCTCTACGCCTACCTCCCTTAGGAGGTGGACTATAAGTTTAAAGGCTGCTCTTGGCAGTTAAGCATGAGTCCAATAGAAAAAGGAGAAGCGGGAGCAAACCGCCAGGCTTCCACCACCAGGGGTGAAAACCTGTCCACATAGGCCGCTGGTTCCTCCTAGTTAAACATGACGTTAAAACCAAAAAAGGTAACCGACGGGTTCTCACAATCAAATTTTATATTTGATGTGGTGCTATGAATTGGAATTCGAATTCCCAAGAGCACAGCCGTCATATCAAAGATCACAGCAACAATAATCAAATACATCAGAACATGGGTGTGGCACAGAATAGTTGAAGGTTGACATCAAAGACCGTTTTTCTACAAAATAAACAATTTATTAATAACAAGAGACTAGACTACTACATTATCGAGTTTACATTTACGCTAATGTCCATCCAGTGGCACTATAACCAACAGCTAACTAGCAACCCTTGCTGTGTGGCTGCATACTGAACTAACCTGAACACAGGTGTGCCCACTGACGACGCAATATTGCAAATCAAAGAAAAATATCACAGGCTAAGGGAGCATAATTTCAGAAAATCCGAAGAAAAATGGAATATTTACGAAAAATTACGAAAAATACTACAACGTTGTGGCAACACTGTGCTGCAAACCATTTTATGTTATCTTGATAATTAACGTAATTAGAGTCATATTTCCTGCTGCAAGTTTCCCCAATCCGGTCCTTGCGGTGCGCCGTGCGGTATTGTGTCTTACGTTGTAGAAGTCTAATATTTCGTAATAGCGTGGAAAATAACGTGATATGCATGAAACTAATATAAACTCGCTTATTGGCACTGTCTCGTGTGAGGGAGATGTGGGGTCTGGTAGCTCAGTCACTGTGTGTCCCTGAGAGAGTGGGTGTATCGTTGACGCGCTCTCCTAGAACTATCGTTATTTGTGCTATTTGTACTGCAATATGACGTACCAAACGAACAGGAGCAAAGCGCTGAAGGCTAGATGCATGCGAGCTCTCCGTAGAAGGTACGAGCTGGCCGCAATGCGTAGATCACGCACTGTGATGAGTGAAGAGAGTGGTGGTGGCCTCTCGGCCAGCAGTGTGAGGAGTTTGTCACAGCCCGCGCCCCCCCCCCCCCACAATCCCACCTTCTGCCGCCTCACTTCTTGCACCTGCTACTCCTTATGTTGGACATACGGGACTGGTACTTTAGTAAGAAGGACAAAGAGATGCAGCTTCACAGACGGATCAGTCGATCAAGAAAAAGGTTCTGCTGGGGCAGCAGTTTACACTACCAACCATGAGGCTTACTGGAGCATGAATAGTGGGTGCTCAACATTGCAAACAGAGTTATATGCCCTGAAGGAGGCAATAAAATATGCAATTGAGAATAATTTACATGATGTCATCATTCATACCGACTCTAAATCTTCGCTCCAGGCATTGTTATCCAGTCAGCACAGAGATAATATACAACTCCTCACAGAAATTCAACATATAGGAAAAGAAGCCCATAATCGAGGGTTGTCAATCACCCTAAATTGGATACCAAGTCACATTGGCATAGATGGTAATGAAAAGGCAGACTCACTAGCAAGAACTGCCTCTGCTCTACCTGTTGTACAGGTTCAAATACCTCCAAGTTTCTCACAGATAAAGGAGCAAATCAAGAAGAAAATATTCTCAACTATCAAAAGTCGCCACAAAGCCAAAGTAGCAGAAGGAAGATCCACTGCGATATGGTACGAACAAGCCACTGGTTACTCCTCTTTCAAGCCTGGCAAAAAGATATCTAGAGACATTGCAGTAGCCATACACAGACTCAGACTTGGTTACAAGTGCTGCTGGGAGATAATGAACCCAATAGTTAAAGAGTGTCACATATGTGAAACTGAAGCAGAGGCGCCACTGTTGCACTACTTACTGGAATGTGAAGCTACTGAAGCCCTGCGCATCAAACTCAACATTAATCCAACGACAGCAGCTGCATTAGATGCACAATCCACCGCGACTACAATGATTAGAAAAGCCGTTGAGGAATGGGACTCATTAGTGAGCATTCTGCATCTACATCCACCACCAAGATAATGTTAATAAAACAGGATTAAAACCAGTGCACTAAAACAGAAGCGATAAATAAACAGGAAAAAAAAGAGAAATCCCCTCCTCCATTTTAAACTTAGACCCAAATATCACAGGAAAAAGGTTATCATGTATAACCAAACTCAATTACGGGCTCACCATAGCTCGTGCTACATGGACACTTAGTCCTGAGTAGCTAAATCTTTAACAACAACAACAACAAGAGATGCAGAAACCAACGAGACGCACCACCAAACCAAGAAAGGCCCCTGAGGGAGCTGACCCCTGGTTATGGGGCAGGGGCCTACTACTGCCACTGCAGTGCCACCTTCAGGACCCATATTTCTGACCAATTATATTAGGTTAGTATCTTTTAGTGTTATATTGTGGTATTACTTCATAAATATTTGTACATATATAACTGGTGGCAAATATTTAATTAATTTTTATTTATTTATTTTTTTTATTTATTTATTTTTTTTTAATAATTTTTTGTTCTTTTATTAATCAGGCGATCTTCATGGAACTTGCACACCATATTGAACCCGTGCCTATCTACAAGGGTGCAAATTTTGAATGATATTGGTCGGCATCAACCTCACCCAAAGGTAGCTGAACTTTGACCTTCGTTTGTGGAGGTAAATATTTTACAACTATATCTGACTTCACAGCCTTTATTTATTATTCAATTTACATGAAACTTGCACATTATATGTAGAGTTTATGCCTCTAAAAACACACCTAGCGTTTCTTATCTATGTAGATTTATTTATTTTATAAATATTGGTATACATCATTTTGTTGCATACTTTTTTTGGGAAATTTTAAAAATCTGTATTATTGCACTAAATACATCTGGGATAAAAATCCTAGGTTCAAATCTTTATTATATAGTAAGGTCATAGCTAAGTGTCATAGAAATGATTTCGGTTCACAATTGTGGGCTGTGAAATTATTTGAATATTGTTGAAAAATTGTCTTTTTTTTTTGTTTTCTCCCTCTCTATTTAGGCTGAGATGCTGAAACTTGGCCCAGTTGCAGCATCTTTCACATGTATCAGGATAAAAAAAATTTGAATGCCCTACAACAACTTTCATATTTTCAAACTAATGTCCCCTAAGTTACACCACAGCGAGTGATTTAATTACGTTATGTCCATCCAGTGGCACTTGCAACACAGCTATTCAACAGCCCCTCCGGAAGTGACAGCAAGCTCCATCTTGCTGACACTTTGAGCTGACAACATGACTAACTGAACAAAAGAAGGATCCACTGATGACAAGCAAGCAATCAATAGTGACACGGCTTCATAGTGTACAGCTACTCTAATCACGAGCTTAAGGTCCTCCTTACAAACAGGAGAGACCCCCGTAACTAGGCGGGTAGTCTAACAGTGACTCCCCCTATCACAACTAAAGTGAACAAAGTCAGGCAAGGTGGGATTCTGGGACACAGCTCCACTCATCCCTAAGTTACTTTACCCTCGTCACTAGACGATAACCAAAAGAAATTGCCTTAATCAATTACAACATTGATTATGTGATTAATTAATTACGTTAATTGACTGATCGTAGCAGTCAGCAACAAAGTACTACTTTAATCACAAACAATTGTCTCCCGCTAGACAATAACATGATGGTACTCTACGTTAATCCTCAACACAAGTCATCTTGTCACAATAACTCAAACTCTTACATTACATCACACTTGACTCCCTGCAAGTTTTCAGTGAGTAATTCTTAATTAAGGTCAATCGGACCACTAATTACATCCCAATTGAGTTACGTTAACTAAGCCTACCCCAAGTGGGTGGCTTCTCAACAGTCTGTGTCATTAATTACTTTACTATGAGTGCTAATTACCCTAATTAACCTCGAGCAATTAATTAACTGTCACCAGGACCGATAATTAATCATACATAAATACGTCTCACTCCGCACTGCCTAAGCAGGTCGCATCAAACACGGTGAATTCACGGAAGAGGAGTTAATTACTAATTAACAATGAGTGCAACTTAATCCACTGTCACCAGACAGAACATGATTAATATAACGTATTATGCTAACCCCATGACCTCGCTTTACCGAGTCATCTGAGTCCTCAAGACTCCAGACGTTAATTACTCCACTAATTATCATGAGCCACTAATTGCCCTAACCCCGAAAGGTAATTAGTCTCGAGCAACTGACGTTAACACTATCACTGACAGACTCTGACAGATCCTCTCCCACTAAGTGAATTCATGATGAGAATGCTAATTACATAATTAGCTAGAGTGGTCAATTAGTTTTCACACGGACAATTAATTGCACCGAAACGTATTCCAACAAGCTCAAGTTCAACACTGTTCTCCCATAACAGCCCTCACTCATTCAACAACAACAAATGTGCACCCCCTTATCCAGTTAATTACCCCTAATTAACTCACTGAATCCTTAAGTCCTCAACACAACTTAAAGAAACAAAGTAACCCAAATGTTACATAGGTTACACATATAATGGCATGCAAAAACAACAAAATAGCACTGCCCACACGCGGTTGCGACTACTGCAACTCGTTAATTACTATGCCCACACAGTAATAACACACGGTTTTGCAACAACTCAAGGTATACCAATATTACTACCCCTCTAATCTTGCAAACGTTGCAAAAGATCGATCGATCCCGTTGGCTTCAGCAAGACAATTTACGTTAATATAAGGCACCGTCGCTCTACGCGGACAGCTGGCACTAATTCTCCCATAATTAGGCAAATTAACTAATTGCTCGCTCCCATTAAGTGACAGAATTTCCCTGAATACTCAAAGGGTCCCCTTAAATCCTCAACACAGTTCCTAGGACAGTAATATCGTATACCTGATAACACTGCATAAACCTGCAACATAATGATACCGTCAGCATGCCCCACATGCTAATGACATCATTAGGCAATCAGTCAGCAATCACAACTACTGACTCACCACACAACACAGAACATGCAACATGCAAATGAAACATATGGAAATGGCCTCCATATAATCAATGAAAATTATATCACCAGGTAAATGTAACACTAACCACACAGACCTCAGGGTATCCACCGACCACCCTGCACCACTGGCCTGCCTACCTCTAATGATTATAATTTATATGCGGTACCATGGCCTAATCCAGGCTGAACGATTATATAGAATCGACCGACTGAATCATTTATATGATGACTTTCTACACTGACTGGTCCCAACTCAAGTCAGTCTACACACAACAATATATCTACACATATATATATAACCACTTGTGTAATACTGTGTAAAATCTCCCTCCAGGTACTGCCCCTTAGTCACCTGGGCGTGCTACATACAGCTGTCTCTCACTGCTTCCCTAGCCTGGCCGGGCTATGGGACAACACCGCTTTTACCCGTACTATCCGCTAATATTGAGACACTGTTACACTCTGGACATAGTACTGACATTTTCCTCTCACTTCCCTCCTTTCCCAGGTCACTATCTCCAGGCTGTCAACACTTAGCTTGCTCCTCGTGCGTCGACAAGATGTGGCCCTAGACTGTCCTGGGAAAGTGGCCAAAGGTGGTGGCCTAACATGTGGCCACCCCGTGGCCCTCAGGAGTGTAGCCACGGGTGGCGCGTGACGTCACAGCACCCCCCCCCCCACCCGGGCTGCTCGCGCGCGGGGTGGGGTGGGTGGGCTGGGCCGGGCTGGGCTGGGCTGGGCTGGGGTGACGCACGGGTGGCCTGGAGGTGGCCACGTGGCGCCTGTGGGCGGCCTGGGGGTGGCCGCGGGGCATACACACATGTAGATGGGGAATCATCACTACCCCCCAACAAACTAGAGCATGACTCGCTCTCACACTGGGGTGACAAGGATGACAATGGCCAGCGTCACCACCACATGACACCGTCGGGCGGAATTCAAAGTCCAACAGGGGCCTGTAATATCACCTTAATTACACTGGTAGGCCCTGCCCATTATTGCACCCAATTGTCCATGAACATACAGGATAATCTGAGCCACCTGCTACCCCATGGGGCTTTGCCAGCTGCCCCATGGGTGATCACTGTCTCTGAGGCTATTTCACTGTCCTGTATTTATCAGTCCCAGTTTCACGCGAATTTGGTTTTTGGCACACCCAGGGTGGCAGGAGTGCCATGCAAGAGGATTTAGTCTGAATCACTTCCATGATTAACGAGGGTGGAGGTGGCAGCCTCGCCACCTCCACCATGATCACACCCCCCTTAGCTCGTGGCCCAATTCAAACTAACTCCTCTAGGCGGGTAGAGAGACTCATATCCCCATATCTCCCCCCCCCTACCTTGTCTTGACCAATCAGCAGGAAGCCGGCACTGTTCCTCATGCCGCTTCCAATCACAGTCTTTGGCGCCAAAACTCGGCCTACGGGTAGGAGTGCCTAAACCAATCACAGGCGCCCCTCGCCTGGTGGCGTGGCGTGACGTCACAGGGAGGGGTAGGCCTGGAGACAGTGGCTGATGTCTCACTTGGTGGGGGGGGAGGCAGCATACCCCTGCTGTCCCCCCACTTGTAACGGTTACTGAGGCAAACCACCTCACTCCACTCTCCAATCTCTCCCTATTTCACAGAACAGGAAAAATTTCTGTAATTCTCTCTACAGAGCAATCACAGACCTCTAATTAGTTTTAACTGACAGCATTTAACATAAGCTTTCATATGACACCCAACAAGTATATGTAAATTTGAAAGCTTCAGTTTCTAGAGTCCCTAGAGTGACTAGCCTATTCTAGAAACTTAGGAAAACTAGCTGAGGAGATTCTACATCTCCTCATAACATTATTAGTGTCATGGGAGACTAATTTTAGTGGACTAAACTGATTTAACAAAATGGGGAATAATGATGCAAAATTTTCTATAATTGATGATTACTTCCTTATGCAACACATAACGAACCAACGGGTGGAAATAATATATTAGACTTTGTGTATACTAACAGTGAAGCAAATTAATGATATCTAAATAGGGAGCGAGCTAGGAAAGCTTGGACGCCCGAAACGCTGTGCGTACTAGTGGCTTTAGGCATACTATATACTTCCTTTAGATAGAAATCCAACATTGTAACTCATTGTATGTATGTCCTTTTCCCTAAATAAAATCATTTATATCTTACCTTATACTCAGACCTAGATAAAGCACCCAGGAGAGTGTGGAAGAATAATTTTTCACATAAAATACACAAATATAGAATTGTGTTTTCATCCAAAATATGTACACATTTTCAGGGAAGAGTAAAAATTTGGTTGAAAATAAAAACAAAAGAGGAACCATTAAAGTATTCAATAAATGGGTCAACAGTCACCATTACAACAGGTGCAGGTAAGTGCCACTAGTTCCGTAAAAGCTCACTAATCTGGTTCCGACCCCTCCGTGGTGCCTCCTTGCCGTGGTGAGGGGCTCACGTACACCTCCCTGGGACCGGTGTGGGTTGCCTGTGCCCCCTCTCCTGCCCCCTCTTTGGGTGGTGTACGTGCTGAAGGGCACCATGTAGGGGCCTTGTGAGCCATTGGGCCACCCGCTGGAGGGGTCGCCTGTGAGAGGCCGCCCTGAGTGGATGGTTGGGTGTCCAGGCTGGGGCGATAGGGGGACTGGGGTCTTAGCACCAGTGTGGGAGAATGCACGAAGTAGTAGGACTCCCCTGTTGAAAAGGGGGAGCACCGCTGGGGACGACACACCCTTCCTGCACTGGCCCGCGCTCGGCCTCCCTGGCTGCCCTGGTAGGTGGTATCCCTTGGTTCCGGGTCCCATCCCTTTTATTAGTTTGCTATATGGATGACGACTTGACTACTTCTAACCAGGCTCATGGGGTGGGCGACCAGGCCCCTGAGTCGGACCGTCCTGGAAGACCGGGATCTGTAGCCTCCACTGCAGAGCCCGGTTTAGGCCCAGACCGGACTCTTCCTCCCTGCTCCCCTCCCTCCTCTGTGGTTGGGTCGAGCTCCAAGCCTGCTGTGGTGACCGTCTCGTCCCCTTGCACGGCTCCATCTCTTCTTGCGACTACTGCGCCTTTCGACCCGTCTCTCTCTACGGGTTCTCATCGCCGTCCCCGCCACGGCCGCTCTCGTATGCTTCCTTCCCATCCTACTTCGTTCCATGCTTTGTTTGGTCCTGCTACATGGACTAAGTATTTTGACCTCCAACCCTTGGACTCAACTCCTCCTGACGATTTTTCCCTTCATAGGCATCTTGTCGATTCCGTGGATGCCTCTGTCACCTTCAACCCCACTCGTCTTGGTACCCGTGTCGTTGCTGCTCCTTCTCAGGATGCGGCCACTCGCTTGGCCGCCTTATCCTGCCTTGGTGAAACCCCTGTTCGGGTCTCGAAGAACGCCCGGTTGAATGCCAGTGTGGGCACTGTTCTCCTCCCGCACCATGTTGCGACCGGTGTTAGGGATCTTAGGGACTGCCACGAGGATATCAAACATGTCCTCGAGGCCCAAGGTCATTCTGTCCTCCAAGTGGATACATTTATTCGTCCCCCTCGTGGTCATCGCCGTCTGCCTCTTCGGGTTGTGAAGGTTACCTTTGATGGTAGGACCCTTCCATCCTGTTATTCTCGCTGGTGCCAGGTGCTCCGTTCAGGAGTATATTCCATCTCCTCGGCTCTGCGGTAAGTGCTGGAAGTTTGGGCATGGCACCCTCAGGTGCTCTAGTCCTGTCTCTCTCTGTCCCCTGTGTGGAAGCGAGGGTCACTCTAAGTTGGAGTGCACTTCTCCCCAGGCCCGCTGCCTCAATTGCGGTGAGGCCCACCCTACCTTCTCCCGTGCGTGTGTTCGTTACAAACTTGAGGCGGCTGTCCTCAACTTGAAGCACCGGGACCGTTTGTCTTCTCCTGAGGCTCGGCGCCAAGTTCATCGTCTCCCCTCTTTCGCTGGTGTCTCCTATGCTCGAGTGGTGCGCTCTTCCCCTCCTCGTCCTTCCCGCCTTCCTCAGTCTCACAACCGTTTCCGAGCCTTAGACCCAGACACGCCCACCACCGCCTCCCCTGTTTCCCTCAGTTCTGTCCCGAAGGGTCCCCCTCCTGGTTCTCTGTCTAGGGCTCCCCTTCATTCTACCCAGTCTGTCACATCTCCTGTGTCTTCTATTTCCTCTCCTACTAGTCCTTCTCCTCCGTCTCTTGGCTCTCCACGCCGCCTGACTGTGCGGGCCGACGTCCATCGCTCTCCTGATGGTTGTGTTGTTCGCTCTCGCTCTTCTTCTCCTATCGAGACTCTGGAGTCTGTTGCCCAGTACGTTGCTGCTGGGACGCCTGTTTCTTTGAGTCAGAAGCGGAAACCTGGCTCCTCTCCTTCCTCCTCCCCTGTCGGTAAGAAAGCTTCGCTTTCTTCTTCGCCCCCTATCTCTGCTTCTATCGTTCCTTCCCCTCCCGCTTCGGTGGTGGTGCCCCCTGTTCCTACTGTGGGGGTTTCTTTAGCCCCCAGTTCCATCTCGGTTACTGCCCTTGCTGAGGTGCGCTCCCCTCTTTCTGCTCCCCCTCCTCCCCTTCCTTCTCCTCCAGGCCCTGCTCGTCCACCTCTGGTCCGTCCTTCCGCTTCTTGCCCTCCTTCTTTACTCAGTTTACCCATGCCCCCTAATCCTGACTTTGCTGACCCTGATCCTGACTCTGTGCTTTTTTAGCGTGCTGTGTTCCTTCTTCACCTTTGTTTCTTTGCTCTCTGTTGCTCTCCTCTCTCTCTTTAGTGATGTCTTTTCTTCAGTGGAACATCCGTGGATTTTACGCCAATTTCCTTGACCTTCAACTTCTCATCTCACAGTTTTCGCCCCTTTGTGTCTGTCTCCAGGAGCCGATGCTTGGTTCTCGTTCTGGTCGCTTCCGTGGCTATTCTTTTCTCTCCCCTCCCCCAGCCACAGCTGGGGTCCATAATTCTTCTGCTCTCTTGATTCGTTCCGATGTTCCCTTTGTCCCCTTACTTTTTTCCTCGCCTCTCCACTGTTCTGCCGCCCGTGTCTTTGTGCGTAGATGGTACACGGTTTGTTCCATTTATCTTCCCCCCACTGTCCCACTTTCTCTTCCCGATCTTAAACACCTCCTAGACTCCTTGCCGGAGCCTGTGCTCCTGCTGGGTGATTTCAATTGTCGTCATGCCCTTTGGGGTGATGTGCTGACAAACACCCGGGGTCGCCTACTTGAACCTTTCATCCTCTCTTCTTCCCTGTCCCTTCTTAATTCTGGTGAGCCCACTCATTTGGACTCTCGGACTCGCTCCCTTTCTTGTCTCGATCTTTCTCTGTGCTCGTCATCCCTTTCCTTAGATTTCGGGTGGCGAGTCCTTGATGACCTCCATGGCAGTGACCATTTTCCTATCCTTGTCACTTTTTTCTCCTTTCGCCCTCCTCTCTCCTTCCCTCGGTGGCGGTTTGCCGAGGCTGACTGGCGCCTTTTTACTCTCCGTGCTACTATTTCCGACCTCTCCGTTTTACCTCTCCCTCGCGCCCTCCTTCTTTTTCATGACACTATCTTTGAAGCTGCCCTGCACTCTATTCCTCGCTCTTCCTCTCGGGGAACGCGAAAGTGCGTTCCCTGGTGGAATTTGGACTGTGCTCGGGCTGTCCGCTGTAAGCGTGCAGCCTGGAAGAGACATCGCCGCCGGCAGACGGTTGAGTCTTTTCTTTTGTTTCGGAAGGCGAGTGCGGTGGCCCGTAGGACCATCCGTGCGGCTAAACGTGCTTGCTGGGCGACTTATGTCTCTACCGTTACTTCCGAAACTCCTCTTCCGCTGGTCTGGAAGCGTATCCGCAAGATTGCGAGTAAGTTCGTTCCCGATGTCTCCCCGGTCCTTCGCCTCCATGGTGCTCTTGTGGCGGACCCGTTGCAGGTTGCGACCGAACTGGGTTCCCATTTCTCCTCTGTTAGTTCTGGTTCTCATCTCCCCCAATCCTTCCTTCTTCGTAAGCCTCTCCTTGAGTCTCGTCCTTTAAATTTCTGTACTTTTCTCCACCTTCCCTATAATGATCCCTTCTCTCTCTCTGAACTTCAATCTGCCCTAGCCCTTTGTGGTTCTACGGCAGCGGGCTCTGATGGCATTCATTATGAAATGCTCCGCCATCTCCCTCCGTGCACGTCTCAGTATTTACTGAGTCTGTACAATCGGGTCTGGGAGTCGTCGTCAGTCCCTGAAGACTGGCTCGATGCTGTTGTCCTCCCTGTTCGGAAACCAGGGTCTCTCGGGTCATCCCCCAAGGACTTCCGCCCTATTGCCCTCACGAGTTGTGTCTGCAAGCTCTTTGAACGTATGGTTAACGTTCGTTTGATGTGGTTCTTAGAACACTATAACCACCTCTCTCCTTCTCAATTTGGTTTTCGCAAGTGCCGCAGCACAACGGATGTCCTGGTAAACTTGGAGGTCTATATTCGTACTGCTTTTGCTGCGAAGACTTCCGTTGTTGCCGTCCTTTTTGACCTAGAAAAGGCTTACGACACTACCTGGCGGTATCACATTCTGTCTCAACTTCATTCTTTTGGCCTTCGTGGGAACCTCCCTCTCTTCCTCCAGAGCTTCCTCTCTCGTCGTTCCTTTCGTGTGCGGCTTGGTACTGCTCTCTCTGCCCCTTTTCGGCAGTATGAGGGTGTACCCCAGGGTAGTGTTCTGAGCACTACTCTTTTTCTAGTTGCCCTCAACGGTCTTCTTTCTTCTCTTCCTTCTGGTGTCTTCTCTGCTCTGTATGTTGATGATCTTACCCTTTGCTGTCAGGGTGATGATTCACCTCTCCTTCAACGGCGGCTTCAACTTGCGATTGATGCCGTGTCGTCGTGGGCCACCGATCATGGCTTCAAGTTCTCTGCATCTAAGACTTGTGCTATGACCTTTACTCGGAAGCATGTTGTTCTTCGTCCCTCTTTGTCGCTTTATGGTCATCCCATTGTGTACAGGGATTCCGCAAAGCTCTTGGGGTTAGTCTTTGACACTCGTTTTTCTTGGTCAGCCCATATCTCTTGCCTCCGAGTTGAATGCTCTAAGGCCCTTAACCTCCTTAAGGTTTTGTCCCATACTTCTCGGGGAGCGGATAGGCGCACGCTCCTATATTTGCACTCCTCTCTCGTCCTGTCTAAACTCGATTATGGTTGCCCTGCTTACTCTTCTGCTTCTCCTTCTACTCTTCGCCGTCTTGATGCTTTGCACCATACTGGGTTGCGTCTCAGCTCTGGTGCCTTTCGTTCGACTCCCGCCCTCAGTTTGTATGTTGACACTGGCTTTCTCTCTCTCCAGGACCGCCGTGATCGCTACTGTCTTCGCTATCTTGCGCGGTCCTTACAGCATCCTTCCTCTCGCCTCTGTCGTGCTTTGACTTTTCCTCCTCCTGTAGCTCCTGTTCCTCTTCATTGTCTCCCACTTTCTGTCCGGTTATCTCGCTTGCAGGATTCTCTTTCTGTTCATCTTTCTAATGTTTCTCCTCGTATTGTTCCTTCCTTGCCTCCGTGGAGAGTCCCCCTTCCCAAGTTTTGTACGTCCTTGACTTGTATTACTAAAGCCTTTACCCCTCCTACAGTTCTGAAAAGCCTCTTCCTTGAGCACTTTTCTTCGCACTCCCACTCTATTTCCATCTTTACCGATGGGTCTAAGTCTGCGGACGGTGTGGGCTACTCTGTTGTTTTTCCTGACCGTACTTATATGTGTCGCCTCCCTTCGGAGGCTAGCGTCTTTACGGCGGAACTTTATGCTATTCTCTATGCTCTCCGTCTCTTGCTTTCTCATTCTCATTCCTCCTTTGTGGTTGTCGTTGACTCTCGTAGTGCCCTAATGGCTCTTGGGTCCTTTAATCCTGTCCACCCAGTGGTCATCGAGATTCAGCAATGGCTGTTTCTTATTTCTAGTAAGTTTAAATCGGTAGAGTTTTGCTGGGTTCCCAGCCATATTGGTGTTTCTTTGAATGAGCGTGCGGATGCTGCCGCTAAGGAAGCCATCCGTTCTTGTCCCATCTCCCGTAAGGGTCTTCCTTATTCTGACTTTTATCCGGTTATTCATTCCTCTATCCTTGCCCGTTGGCAGAGTTGTTGGTCCTCTGTGGTTAGTAACAAACTGCGTACTCTCAAACGTAGTGTGTCCCCGTGGCCTTCCTCCTACCACCGTAACCGGCGGTGGGAAACTGCTTTAGCACGGCTGCGGGTTGGCCATACTCGCTTAACCCACGGTCACTTAATGGAGCGCCGCCCTGCTCCTTGTTGTCCGAATTGCGTTGTCCCTCTTACGGTTATGCATATCCTTGTTGAATGTCCTGCCTTCCAGGACGAGCGTGTGTCTTGCTTTCCGACCGTCCCTCGCGGTCACTTGTCCCTCGATAGAATTCTAGGTGAATCGGATACTTTTGATATCGTTCGCCTTATGCGTTTTTGTTCTCGTATTGGCTTTCTTGGTAATATTTAGCGCCCTCTGATTATTTCGCACTTTGATGGTGCTACATAGCCTTCCCGGTTTGGTGCCTTCTTTTGATAATTACCTTACCTTACCTAATCTGGTTCCGATTAACAGAGTTAACAAATGGATCAATGCAGACTTAGACGCCACGACCGGTACTGACCTGACTAACCTAGCAGACCCCCCCCCCCCTCCCTGACCAGACCAATCACCAGACTGGAAATGGCAGGGGTTATAAAGAGCACCGGAACAAGGCCCCAGGCCTCGCAGGCATACTGGCAAAACAGATACAGCTCCTGCCAGGTAACTTCATACAATCACTCCTGAACGTAAACGTATTCAACGCAATTTTAGCGTCAGGACACATCCCATAAGTCTTCGAGAGGAGGAAGATGACCTTCATCCTTAGGCACCCCCCCCCCCCATCCTTCCCAAAACAAATACATCGAGAATTATCGACCCTCTCACTCTAGGAAACACTGTAAATGCTTCGAAATTATCATTCAACGGCTCAACTTACCTAGGATACAAGAACTTCAACACTAAAATAACCAATTTAGGTTCAGGAGGCATCGATCGACGCAACATGCAATCAACATCTTTGATGTGGTCTCCCACATACGCCAGCATAACCAGGTGGCCCTAATAGCAACTAGAGATCTGCACAAGGCCTTTGATAGCTTGTGGCACGACGATCTTGTGAACAAACTAAAACATACCGGCTCATAACTGGACCTTCGTCCGTCTGATCAGGAACTTCTTGACAAATAGAAAACTTACGCCCTGTTTCAACAGGAAAAATGCAGAGACCTTCTCCCCAACAGCTGGTGTTCCTCAGGGCTCATGCCTGAGCCCCGTGCTATTCAAGATCTTCGTCAACGACCTCCCACAACAAGAACACACACAATCATCACTATTTGCAGATGTGACCCACATTATAACATCTGAACCAGGGAAAGTGGGGGAGTGATAGGGGGAGAACTACGAAGTTTTCCACGGTAGTGCGAATACCAAATTGGCTTTAGAGGCGGAATGAGAGGAAACTGCGTATCAGAACCAACCCAGAACAAATCAGAATATGCACTTGTGGATGAATGGCATACTCCATCTAAAATGATTGAAGAAGATTAAGCCTTCCAAGAGGTGGCACGGGCATGAATAGCCCGTAATCCATCGAAAATGTTGGAGGGGTTCGCATCGGGGGCAACCCATACCGATGATAAGACAACAGTTCTCGGCTACAACATCAACCGGCTCGCCAACTCCACACAGTATATCACCGAAAAAACGGCAATTTCCAGGAGGTCACTCTCAAGGCAATACAGACATGATCCAGCTCCCACTCGTGTCAAACTGCACCTTTACAAGATGATCGGCAGACCAGCATTGGAGTACCTTACACGCCCTTAAGCTTTACTGATAAAACCAACGCCAGGGGAAAATTCAACGTGTCGAAAATAGTAATGAAATCTCAGATTTAATTTCGTAGACTCCGAGACCAAAACTAAATGTATTATCTCCCACTCAATAACCGACTTACTGTAGACCAATACCGCTTTAACCTACCAATCTTAGCATCAACCAATGACAGCAATCACTCAGTCATCAAGTGCATGATTTATTTGAATTTAATAAAGATATTCAAGCTATACATCAGATTAACATAAATGGTGCACCCGAATGTTGAAATTAATTATACATCAGTTACATCTATCATAACCTGGTGAAGATATTAATATGTATATATAGAGCCTCACAACCGGCACAGTGCCACAAGGCTGAGAGGACTGTCACTGTACCGTTTATATTGACTTGCCTCACTTCTCTCAGTTCTCTAAGAAAATAATAAGCCTATGTGCATATTAATAAACATTCCCACAAATATCCAAAATAGAGAAAAAATCAGAAGATACTCATCCAATATACGTCTTAATACTGGACATTAAGTACAAATTTAAGTACAGATATACATCGCATCCCCTTCTAAGATGGGAAGCCATACACTGTGTATAACCCACAGTAATATTGGGTGGGATTACATGCACGAAAGCACTAACAGTAATATGGGTGGGATTACATGCACGAAAGCACTGCCAGACAGTAATATTGGGTGGGATTACATGCACGAAAGCACTGCCAGACAGTAATATTGGGTGGGATTACATGCACGAAAGCACTGCCAGACAGTAATATTGGGTGGGATTACATGTAATAAAACACTGCTCAAATACAAACTTTAGGCTCGTCGAGACAGCTGGAATAATGATAGATATGACTCGCCCAGGGATATAATAACCTTCACATAGGCACCTTAGTGCTGAATGTTAATATCCACATTACATGTGGACCTTAATAACATTATAACCAATTACTGGTGATAATCTTATATTAAATAATTATTTATATCATGATAATCTTTGAATTAAAACGACAGGGCCAGGCGGCGGTGTGTTAGTTAACACCCGGACTAATCTTGCTAACACTAGCCGCCACGCCCACCAACTGAACTATCTACACCAGTGAGACTTCACATCCAGACAATTCAACTATTGTCAGGGAAGCTTAATATTCCGAACATACAGAGCTAAAGAATACAGGATTTTCTTCTACGCTTTCAAAATATTATGTACCGATAAAACCTTTTTGGCCAGTTTAACTTGACTATCCTTATTTGGTCCTTGACAGTGGAGTCAGAAGGGGGAGGGGGGCACCCCCCCCCCAAGACCCTAAAAATAGGTTAGTTCAGACTTTTTAGTATTGCCTTACTATCCATGAACTAATTGTGCTTACAGATACCAACAGCCTTATTTAAGAGCGCTTTAAAAGATATATATCATACACGAGCAGCATTGTCAGGTTAGACAATTTCCACCAGCAGGAGACGTGGGAGTGGAAGACTGTGGTCGGCAGGGCCAGGTACAACCACTCGTGATCCTACTTCAACTCAAGCTGTCACTCAGGTTATAGGCAACTCCCAACAATTTGTATGCAATAAATATTGACAAACATTAATATTGAATACCACTAACTACTAAAGTACGGACTGCTACTTCAGTAGTGGTAGTCAAAGGAAATATTCTTTAACAGTTCCTTTGTTGCAAATGATCCACGAGGACTAATGAAACATTATATGCCAATAACTCCAAACTTCACAGTGGAGCTTTTACTAGTAAATGTCTGGCACTGGTTACTTCATCATGCTCGGAGGTGGTGTGACTTGTCTTATCTCAGCTGCAACAGTTGTGAAACATTACATGTTGCAAAGAATTTAAGAATCCTTATAAAATGTATATGTATTATTTTACAGATTAACCTCCTTGAAATTTCAATCTTATCAACTGTATTAAGAATATTTACATGAACTTTACCTAACACGTTTGAAAATATAATCAATGCTAAAATTATACGGCAAGGTTATCTAAATATCATTAAAGTATAAACATTCACCCTTCAAAAAGTAAGATAAAACCTACATTTAAGCCGCAGTTTATCGCCGTTATGCTGTTGGTTCTTTTCTTACCTCTTATGACCACCGCTCGCAGGTGGGCAAGTTTGTTCTGCATTTGCCCTTTAAACCTATAAATTTGATCTTTACTTATAATATTGAAGTTAAAATGGCATTTCTTTTCTCGTTAATTCCTAATATTGATGGTAAATTTTCTACTTTAGTTTACATATTATCGTGGGATAAGATTTACGTTATCTAAGTTTTGTTCTAAAAATTAAATTTTAATACAATTAAAACTACTTCCAAGCAATTTTAAACAAATTTAATGTGTGACGGGTTGTGGTATCACAGCTATACTGAACCAACATCACACACAGAGCACACTAATGTGATGCATCAAATGAACAAATCCACAAGGGCCGTGATGAGGATTCGAACCTGCGTCCGGGAGCATCCCAGACACTGCCTAAATCGACTGAGCTACGACAGGGTAAAAGGGTTGAAACCTAAGTTCTACTGAACTTCCTGGATCCCGTAGCCTCTCCGAGGCACAAACCAGGATTTTACACAACCCCGACAAATGAGACAACACAGACACAATCAATGAGACAACCCCCCCCCCCCCACAAATGAGACATTTATAACACAAATGAGATTTGTTCATTTGTTTATACTGAACCAAGATGGTATGGCTCTCCCACACATAATGAAAAAAATGCTGCTATTGGCCCTGCAGTGAGTAAGTCGCAGGTGGAAACAAATAAAAAATCAAATGATAATTAAACACTTTACTGAAATATTAATGAACATAAATGCCCCTGAAAATACTTGGCTCTCATGTAATGCAAAAGTGAACAAGTTAGTATGATCTTAAATATAAAAATAAACTACAGTATAAGCAATGAATAAAAGCATAAAGATATACTGGTGTAGTGAAGACAGCTACCATACCACCATGGCATCAGTCACACGACGTTGGCTGAAGGTGGACGACGGACGAGAAAGACGTAGGTGACCCAAGAGCACTAAGGGAGAGACTGGCTCTCCAGGGTTGTTGTTGTTATAGATTCAGCTACTCGGAACAAGTTCCAAGTAGCACGGGCTATGGTGAGCCCGTAGCTTACCTGGCACAGGAGCGGGCTGTAACAGGAGGCAGCGCCCTTTATATAGTCCGGCGGTGATGACTCGTCCAGTGTCAACGCGAGGTGGACCTCTGGTCAACTAGCAAGCTGCTCGTTGTGGCTGGCGGCGCCTTTGTGTTGAGCTGCACCACTGTCAGTTGAAGGCGGCTAACTGCTGGTTTGTGGGGGCAAACTACCGGTTAGCAGAGGCACCCAGCTTGCCTCTGAGTCGTGCCAGGCCGTGCCAGGCCGTGCCAGGCCGTGCCAGGCCGTGCCAGGCCCTGTGGGGTACGGAGAGGTGGCAGGACTGATGACTCATCTGGGCTGGTGTAGATGTATACTTCCAGTACAGAGCCATTGAAGGTGAAGGGAAAAGGCAGTTCCACTGCTATGCAGGGGATTCACGTGACAAATTTTTTTGTTGTACCTAAAGTGTTTTAAATCAAAGTATTTAATTACCAGGAATTTCTTCCTTTTAATAAAATACTTTGATTTAAAACACTTTAGGTAAAACAAAAACATTAAATTTTGTTTAAACTTGCTCTATTTCTAATTACTTTCTTAATCTATGATAGAACTCTCTGGTATGTAAATGTCTAAATTTCTTTTAGTTGCAAGTTTTGCAGCTTCGTCTGCAATGTCATTTCCGATTATTCCTACACGACTTGACACCCAGTTGACAAGTACCCAACGGCCTTAACGTTTGAGTATTTGCATTGATACTATGACATTTGTGATCACATGGATGTTGTCACTTATGTGTTCTTGTAGCAAGGTTTCAGTCGCAGTTCTCGAATCTGAATGTATAAAAAGTTATCAGTGTTCAACAAGAGCATGTTCCAAAGACACTTGTATGGCTAGCATCTCTCTGTAATGTTTGACTCCCATTTTGACACCCGTTTGAGGCTCCAACTAACTACAGAATTTCCGGCCTTAACTGCAGCTCTGGGTTCTTGTCCCCTACTGATCCACCTGTAAAGTATGTGAAGCTCTCAGATGCCAAGTTTGCTTTAATATGCATCTGTGCAATATTACACAGCAGATGAGGATTCGTTTGATTTTTTCTGTCAAGAGCCATAATTTTAAAGTCTGCTGGCAGCAATTGCCAAGGAGCTTTCATAACGTAGTTTGCATGTATTTCGTCGACACCCCTCTTATTGACCATTTGTTAAATCGGATATATTGATGGCGTTTATTGCGCAATGGGTCCAACTGTTGCTAATTTGGGTCTCTTCTGCCCCGAGCTAGTGCTCCAGTGACTACATCTAAGTTTAGTTTAGTTATTATGCCCCCCATAGCCATCTTGTGGGTGGTAGTGGAAAAAGTTACAGAGGAACAATGATCAGGCACATATCTTTAAGTGGACTGATTCTTGGTATAGTCAATATCTTGGTCAGCATACACACGGCAATCCCTTTTACCCTTATTTCAGTCTTTGTTAGCTTGGTTTCTAGTCTTGGGTTCAGTATTTGTCAATCTTGGAGCCCATGTTATGACTCACATTGCATCATTTTGAATAACGTTTGCCAACTGGCCAGGAGAAAGTGAGTAAAGGAGGCGCTGCAAAATAATTAGTGAACAAACGGCGTGTATGTAAAGCATTCTTAACATTGTGTTCCGCTCCTAGACGAAGCCCTGTGATTGCTCTAATTATATTCAGTCATGATTTTGCTTTCTCCTTCAGATATTTAATTTGCTTGTTGAATTTCATTTTAGAATCTATCCACACCGAGATATTTATATTGTGTAACCCACTGAAGGTTAATGTCTTGAATGTGTAGGTGCCTGTCTGGAGTGTTGCCACCTAGTCTTGCTTTTAGACTTTTGTTCAGATTTTTTTGCCCTAAAATGCTGCATTCAGATGTTACTTTATCTAATGCCCCTTGTCCTTTATTTAAAAGTGAAGGACCTGTGACGGCTAATGTTTTATCATCAGCATATTTTTGCAATTTAACCTCCTTCCACAAATGTCATGGATACGAGGTTTTCCATAAGGATGTTAAAAAACTAGGACTATGGACCCTGTCATGTTCATAGAAAACGGTACCACCCGTTTGTTTGTTGTTGCGGCTGAGACGCCAGAGAGAGTAGAGAGGGTAAACGGAGCGTACAGGACGCCTACCAGCTTGGGAGCTACTCTACTCATGTAATCGTTTATAAGTATTAAAGTCAGTGATGTAAGTCATGATGTAAAGTCATGACTTTACATCAACCCTATAACCAAGACCATCTCAGCTATACACAGACATCACATTGGCGACGAGGATGAACTGGGAACGCAGGTATTAGTTCTTAAAACACAAGGAAGGAGCATGCTGCCTCGCCCCTGGAGGAGGAAGGAGAAGTCGTGCTGTCTGAGCACCATACCCAAGCTATGTGCTACCCCAAGCTATGTGCTACCCCAAGCTGTGTGCTACCCCAAGCTGTGCTGACTGAAGCTGTGATAGAGGAATCTGCCGACGCTGTGTACGAAACGACGCTTTGATGTGTACAAAACCTGATGTTTTGGTTACGAAACGACATTTCGTGCTACAAAATTCTTCACGCTGTGAACTGACTGCTGTGCCAACTGCTAACAACTGCTGTGCCAACTGCTGCCTACAGCTGTGCCAACTGCTGTGCCAACTGCTGACAACTGCTGTGCTGCTGTGAGTAGGTGTAACACCACATGTATACAGGGCTAGGTAAGAAGTCAGTTGCTGCTGTATTGTGCACTGTTGTGAACTTTTGCATTAAAATGCTTGTGTGCTTTGCAAAACTAAAGTAATTACAGTGAATTCTTAACTAACATATACAGTGCAGTAAGTGTTTAATATTCTGAGGAACATTTAAGTGATAAGTTTACTTTTATACAGTAAAAATGGCAAATATACCTCAGTTTCCTGCATTTGATCCTGACTGTGACCAGACAAACCTGTCACAGAGGTGGACCAAATGGCTTAAAAGGTTTGAAAATTTGTTGATAGTTTCAGACATTAAAAGAACTGAAAGAAAGCGTGCCTTTCTACTTCATTTTGCAGGTGATAGAGTTTGTGACATCTTTGATACACTGAAAGACACTGGTGATGCCAAAGATTATGACACTGCCAAAGCCAAATTAACTGAGCATTTCAAACCAAGGCAAAATACTGCTATGGAAATTATGCATTTCAGGAGAGCGAAACAACTCTCTAATGAAACTGTTGATCAATACCATACACGTCTGCAGGGTTTAGCAGCTCATTGTGAGTTTGCTGATGTTGATAAAGAAATCAAACAGCAAATAAGTGAAACATGCACATCTACACGTCTTCGTCGAAGAGCTCTAGAACTTGTTGATGATGAAAGTTCTCTTAACAAGATACTGGATATGGCTCGTCGAATGGAAGGTGCTGCACGTGATGCTCGTGTCATGGAGTGCAGTGCCAACAACGGTTCTGCCACTGTTACTAACAGTGATGAGGTACTTAAAGTTCAGGGAGTACACCGTAATCATAGAAGATATCATGCCAAACCTAACATTAAATTGAGCCGAGAACCACATCACAACTGGAGTCATGGAACAAGACTCAAGCAGTCACAACGACTCACATCAGAGGTTGTCAACAATAAATGTTACAATTGTGGAGGAGACTACCCACACCAAGGTAATGTTTGTCCTGCACAAGGTAAGAAGTGCTATGAGTGTAGAAAACTAGGTCATTTTGGTGCTATGTGTCGTTCCGCACTAAAGAAACCACAATCAATAAATAAAAGCAATGTACGAGGATCAAGTCATAGGAGTCGAGGTGGCAAACACAATATTGCACCTCATATCCAGAATGTTAATAATATACAAGACAACATTTCATTACAACCAGTCTCAGATGACAGTGAATGTGATTACATTTATGGAGTACAAGCAATCACAGAATGGAAAGATCTTCCAAACAACCCAGAGACTATAGTATACATTGCTGGTATTTGTCTTAAAGTTCTCATTGACACTGGATCAAACATTGACACCATTGCTGAGTGCCACTATGAAAAATTTAAAAAAGTTCCCAAAGCTAGAAAACTATAATGGCAAAGCCACTGCCTATGCTTCAAAGGTAGCCTTACCAGTGATTGGAACTTTCACTGCAGAGAATAAGTCAAAGAGTGCAATGCTCACTACTACATTCCATATTGTTAGGAATGCAAAGGAGTCTTTACTCAGTTACAAGACTTCAACCAAATTGGGGCTACTTCAGCTTTCTAATGCTATAGCAGTGGAATCTGCAAACAATGTTGATGCTATTGTTGTTGAATTTTCTGATCGCTTTAAATCCATAGGTTGTTATACTGATAGCAAGGTACATCTGCATATCAACCCAGATGTAATTCCAGTTGCCCAACCACATCGCCGACAACCATTCCATACTCGCAAGAAAGTCGATGCCGAACTGGATAGGCTGATAGAACTAGATATCATTGAACCGGTAACAGGCCCAACACCATGGGTAAGCCCAATTGTCACTCCACCAAAGCCGAAGAATCCAGATGAGATACGCATTTGTGTAGACATGCGTGTTCCCAACAAGGCAATAATGCGTGAACGCCATCCTACACCCACTGTAGATGATATGATATACCGCTTGAATGGTGCAACTGTATTCAGCAAGTTAGATTTAAACAAGGGCTATCATCAGCTTGAACTTGATGATGAGAGTCGATTCATCACAACGTTTACGACACATCGAGGTCTGTATAGGTACAAGCGCCTGAGTTTTGGTATTAACAGTGCTGCTGAAGTATTCCAGCACATCATCAGCCAGGTATTGCAAGATATACCTAATGCTGACAACATGTCTGATGACATCATTGTTTATGGCCGTACCCAAGCTGAACACGACAAAGCTCTTCGTGCAACATTGCAACGCTTACGAGAAAAGAATTTGACGCTAAGCCGAGCAAAGTGTGAGTTCAATCAACATAAAATTGAATTCTTTGGACATGTACTTAGTGACAAAGGTCTGTCTCCAGATCCTAAGAAAGTTGCAGATATCAAGAATGCTGCACCTCCTTCAACATCCACTGAAGTACATAGTTTTCTGGGAATGGCAAACTACTGTTCTCGCTTCATTCCAGATTTTGCTACCATTACGAAGCCTCTACGTGAGCTCCTGAAGAAAAATGCATCATGGTACTGGAGCGATGTCGAGCAAAATGCATTTGATGCTGTGAAAGATGCACTAGTAGAAAATGCGACTGCTGCATACTTTGATCCATCAATGGACACTGAGTTAACGGTGGATGCTAGTCCTGTTGGTTTAGGTGCTGTGTTAGCCCAACACAAACCTGGTCAACCAGATTCCAGAGTAGTAATTGCCTATGCCAGCCGTTCTCTCACAGATGTTGAGCAACGATACAGTCAGACAGAGAAGGAAGCTCTTGCTCTTGTATGGGGCTGTGAACACTTCAATGTGTATCTGCTTGGTGCACCCTTTACCACGATAGTCACTGACCACAAACCGTTGGAGACCATCTTCAATAATCCAAAGTCCAAACCACCAGCTCGTATTGAGAGATGGGCTCTTCGTCTGCAACCATACAACTTTACGGTGAAATACAAGCCGGGTGCAGGCAATCCCGCTGATTACATCAGTCGACATCCTGCCAACAGTTTCACCATTACCAAGCATCAGCAAGTTGCAGAGGAATATGTACACTCTGTAACCTGTGATGCAGTCCCCAAGGCTCTCACTCTTGATGAAATCCGTACTGCAACTCTAGAGGACCCAACTCTGCAAGCAACAGTGGATGCATTGACTAAGAAAAAGTTTCCACGCATCCCACCCTCAGGAGTTGACCAAGATGCATTCAAAGCACTTGAACGCATCCAGACAGAATTAAGTGTTACGCAACAACGCGACACCGTGCTGCGAGGTACTCGTATCGTCATTCCAGCTGTTCTCCAGCAACGTGCTCTGAAGCTTGCACATCAAGGACACCAAGGTCTTGTAAGGACCAAACAGCTGCTACGAGAAAAGGTGTGGTTTCCTGGCATTGATCGTCAAGCTAAGGACATGCATGATGCCTGTGTCCCTTGCCAAGCTGCAGTGGATACTTCAAGACCAACACCTCTACAACCTTCACCACTACCTGCTGCACCATGGATGGAAGTATCGATGGATTTCTGTGGACCGCTACCAACTGGAGAGTACTTGATGGTAGTCATTGATGATCACTCACGTTATCCAGAAGTAGAAATCATCACTTCCACATCTGCAAAGGCCGTCATCCCGAAACTCGACAAGATCTTTTCAAACTTTGGCATTCCTGAAGTTGTCAAGACGGACAATGGACCGCCATTTAATGGACAAGACTTCGTCAACTTTGCTGAGCATATTGGATTCAAACACCGCCGTGTGATGCCACTACATCCTCAAGCAAATGGAGAAGTAGAGAGATTCATGCAACCTCTCATGAAAGCGGTACTCTGTGCTCATGCCGAAGGACGATCCTGGAAACAATCTGTATGCTTTTCTCAGGAACTACCGTGCAACACCGCATGGAACACTGGGCAAGTCGCCTGGCGAACTTTTATTTGGACGTCCTATGAGAATCGCACTACCTGTCATGCCAGCCAAGGTAACGGATAAACGTCTCGCTCAGAAGGATGCACTAGCGAAGGGCAAAATGAAAATTGCTCATGATCAACGTGCAAAGGAACAATTCATAAAGGTTGGAGATACTGTTCTCGTTAAAAAGAAAAAAAGAGGGAAAGTTAGATATGCCGTATGATACAAAACCATATAAAGTGATTAGTGTAAAAGGAACTATGGTAACAGCGAGTAATAGAGATCATAGTATAACACGTAATATGGCTTATTTCAAAGTGATTCCAACTAGTGTAGAAAATGATGAAGTGCAAAGTCGTGCAAAAGAAAAAGAAAAAATGAGTTATAACTCGATAAACAATTCATCGAGGGATATTCTTGTACTTAAGGACTCTCGTCCAAAACGTCATGTTAAACGCCCTACACGATTTGATGATTAATTGTGTTCCTATGTAATGCAAAGTATTTACTTGTTATGCTGAACTAAATTTAATATTGTTTGAATAATGCAGATCTCTCATTCAATATTTTGTAACTTTGTATTACAGTTTCTTTCATGTTTGTTTAACATTGCATTTGTATTTTTAACATTGAAATCCTTTGTGGTAAAGATTGTTTAAATTCTTTGTGTGTTTAATTAATGTTAAATGTATGCAATATCTCTTGACATGTTAATAACTTACTTTGTGTCAATAACTTTGCTTTGTGCTACAAGCATGGTAGACATCCTGTATTCATTCTTTTTAAAGAAAAGGAGGGATGTCATGTTCACAGAAAATGGTACCATCCGTTTGTTTGTTGTTGCGGCTGAGACGCCAGAGAGAGTAGAGGGTAAACAGAGCGTACAGGACGTCTACCAGCTTGGGAGCTACTCTAGTCATGTAATCGTTTATAAGTATTAAAGTCAGTAACAAAGTCATGACTTTACATCAACCCTATAACCAAGACTATCTCAGCTATACACAGACATCACAGACCCCTCCTTGTGAAGTCCCATTCTTATGCAAGGGTTAGTCCGACACTTGTCCTTGCAACTTTACTCTGGCATACCTGTGACAAAGGTAATCTTTAATCCATCCTAGCATATTTCCCTCCACCATTTTTAACCAAGGTGAGTAAAACTGCTAGCAGGCTTGCAGGTTCGAATGCCTTTTCTAGATCAAGGAAGAACACTATAACTGGATCTGAGTTAACTGTTCCTAGTAATGTTGCTATGCAGTTGGCAGTACCTACTCATCTTGTGAAGCTAAGTTGTGTTTATGCAGGTCTCCAGTCTTCCACAGTAACCTATTTAAGACCATCTGTTCTGTAGTTTTACTAATGCATGATGCTAATAAAATGGGTCTAACTGTCAGGTTCTTTCGACTTGGGAATCGGAATGTCTTCTTTCTTCCAAGAGGTCAGTAGTTTGCCTTGCTGCCAAGACGGATTGATAACGTCCAATATTCCTTGTCCCCCAGCAGGACCTGCGTCTGCGATCATTGGATATGTAATGTTATCAGCACCTGGTGCAGTGTCCTTACCACCTTTTTTGGCTCCGAGTAGTTTTTGTTTGGTGAAGGGACAGTCACATTCGTCATTTGTGGCTATGCTTTCATGAATGTGCTTAGCCTCTTTATTTGTTCTTGCTGCCTTCTCACCATTGTACGAAGCTGATATGAAGCTGCTCTTTCTGCAAATTTGAGAACAAGTCTCTCAGCCTCCTGCAATGGTAGCATACGTGCCTTTGGTCGGACTGATTGACCTGATACGGTTCTAATCTGATCCCGTATCTTGCCAAGTTCTGCCAACTTGCCTATGTTCATTTAGAGTGACACCACACAAACCATCTCGACTCCTTTACCTCTTATAAACTCTTCTTGCTACAAATGTCACTGTTCTTGGTAGAGGAGTTCCTTCTGGCGCGGGGTTTCTCTTTAGATGTTTTCTGAAGATGTTGACTTGGTGGTTTTGCTCTAACTTCATTACTGTAGAACCAATAGTTCTTTCGTTTTGCGTTTTCTCGGATAATGATAGTGGTCACTGGTGATCACCGGGTCTATCTCCCACTACGCCTAATTCTTGAGTACTGTTGAGATTATTGTAAGATCAAGGGGCACCCCCTGGAATGTGAGTGACTTCCCCAGTGTTAAAAAGAGTAATCTCAGGTACTTCCCACAGAGCTGCAGCTAGATGGCGCGCATCTGCCTTGGCTGGCCCAGTCGCACCTAACACTATGATGAGCATTAAAATCCCCAGCAATAATTACATTTTCACGCGTGGGCAAGGGAAGCACTGCCTCTGCTTCTAGTTTACGTCTAGGTGGCTTGTAGACATTGTATATGAGGAGCTCAATATTAGCCATATTCACTATTACTGCTAATGCCTCTACTCCATCCCCCACGTGAAACTGGGTCTATTTCTTGCTGGGTATGGTGTTTCTGACCAGGGTCATTGACCCTCTGTCTTCCCTGTTCAAACGGTATAATAGTGCTGATATCCAGCTAATCTGAAGGACTTCATGGCTGGGAAAAGTTTTTCTTCCATAACGATTATATCTGGTTTCGTGCTGATTGCAGCTTCCTGAAGGGTGTGATTTTTTTCCAAGACCTTTTACGTTCCGCTGCAGTATTCTTAATAGCCAGACGACGGTTTGGGTTGGTGTTGCATGGTCTAACAGAACTTCGGAATCTACGTCTATGTTCTCCACCTGGCAAAGCGTGTCGCTGCATATCGGGCTGCACTGATTGCTCGTGTCCGTTTCTTGTGTTGTCGGAATATGCGCATCTCTGCCATCCATTATTTCGTTGTTGATGATGCTGCATATTGGGCTACAATGATTGTTCATGCCCGCCTCTTTTGCTGGAATCTGTGCATCTCTGCTGATCAATACTACTTTGTTGGTGTTGTTGCATATCAGACGGCTTTTGCTGTTGATGTCTGTTGTACGATTCTGTTGATCTTGAGTGCTCACCGCTTCTTTCAGTTGCATTTGTGAATGTTGGTGGTTTGGTGTCTTAACTATCCGACTGTTGTTGGTCGTCTGTACATCCATGTCGCGTTGTTTGTCCTCTTGTGCTTCGTCTTGGCTAAAACTTTCTATCGTAACTGTGGTCTGCTGTGGTAAATTCGGTATGTTGATTCCGAAATTAATTGCTTTTTGCTTTTTTGTTTTGTTGTATTTCAGCTGCTTATTTGTTTATTTTCTGATTTGGAATTGAGAGAATCACACAATTCTCTCACAACTTTGTTCTGTGAGAGTGGGTCTCTGTTGTTGGTGTGCACGAGTGATCCAGACGGTGTTGGTGTATGTAGCTTACATACACCAACACCAACTGTCAGTGACGAGGGATGGTTCCTGCCGTTATACGTGTAGAGGCAAATATCACTACTACATTAATGACATCTTACACACTTTATTCCCATCCCCGTCCACAAAATTTCTAAATTCTGCCTATTATTACAACGTGAGACTAAGAGCACATTGTTAAACATATGTATACCTATTTATGACCTTTGCATGCCCGTCCAACCTTA
The DNA here is from genome assembly GCA_020271785.1 of Procambarus virginalis. Lineage (NCBI taxonomy): Eukaryota > Metazoa > Arthropoda > Malacostraca > Decapoda > Cambaridae > Procambarus > Procambarus virginalis. Next base: position 16,646 of record WNGS01167500.1, on the reverse strand, counting down.
TGTTTAACTATCAGGAGAGGCGATTAATTCAGTATTTAATTAATTAATTAATTCAATAATTAATTAACTATCAGGAGAGGCGAAAAACAATTAATTCATGAAAACTTGGCTTATTAGGCAAATCGGGCCTTGCATAGTAGGCTGAGAAGTGCGTTCTGGCTACTAGGTACGACATACATACATACATATATATATATATATATATATATATATATATATATATATATATATATATATATATATATATATATATATATATATATATATATTTATATATTATATATATATATATATATTATATATATATATATATATATATATATATATATATAATTATTATATATATATTATTATATATATATATAATATATAATTATATATGTCGTACCTAGTAGCCAGAACGCACTTGCTAGCTATGCAAGGCCCGATTTGCCTAATAAGCCAAGTTTTCATGAATTATTGTTTTTCGACTACTAACCTACCTAACCTAACCTAACCTAACTTTTTCGGCTACCTAACCTAACCTAACCTATAAAAGATAGGTTAGGTTAGGTTAGGTAGGGTTGGTTAGGTTCGGTCATATATCTACGTTAATTTTAACTCCAATAAAAAAAATTGACCTCATACATAATGAAATGGGTAGCTTTATCATTTCATAAGAAAAAATAGAGAAAATATATTAATTCAGCAAAACTTGGCTTATTAGGCAAATCGGGCCTTGCATAGTAGGCTGAGAAGTGCATTCTGGCTACTAGGTACGACATATTATATTATATATATATATATTATATATATATATATATAATATATATTAATATATATATTATATATATATATATAATTATGNGTTTATCAGGTAATGTTTAGTTTTAATCTTAAACTGGTTGAGAGAGGTACAGTCTTTAACATGGTTGGAAGGTCATTCCACATTCTGGGTCCCTGATTTGTAGAGCATTTCTAGTTTGGTTAAGTCGTACTCTTGGATATCAAAACTGTATTTATTTTGGTGTGGTGCTCATGGGTTATGTTACAGCTTTCAATGAAGCTTTTGAGGTCAGGATTGGCATTACAGTTCAGCGTTTTATATATGTATAATACACATGAGAGAATGTGCAGTGACTTAATATCTAACATATTGAGAGATTTAAGTAGGGGTACCGAGTGATGTCTGGGGCCAGAGTTGGATATTGTCCTAATAGCAGCTTTTGTTGAGTAATTAGAGGACGTAAATGATTTTGGGTAGTAGAATATTATATATATTATATTATGAATATTATATATATTATATATTATATTATTAGAATATTATATATTAATACTGTCCTGTGTTAAGAAACCACAGTACTTAATCTATCAGTGTCAAAGACAGCTGTATCTTAATCATAAAATATCATTATACCTCACTTGTGGTAACATTATATACATATTTAAGTGTATTATCTAGCATTATCTTAATCAACTGATTTTCAGAGCTGCTCATTACATAATATTCTTTAAAAAAGAGTTTTTATCACTGTAAAAGCATTTCATTACAAATATCCATAATCAACTGTATCAAACCCTATTACAGGTAAAACCAGTAGGCATTCTACTGTATTTTATCAAAGCAACTATTAGGGTAACAGATCTTGTAATAACTTTGGAAAAATAGTGCCATTTACTATTTTTAAAAAATATTACAGGATTTACCAACTTGGCGTGTTCGTGCATTCGGATCACAAACCAAATTATTACAGTACTTTTGATAATTTAGCACCTACTACATCCAGATTCCAGGGAGGAAATGAAGGACGATCTTTGGAATCATTACCTAAGTAGACAGGAAAGCTCATTTATCAAAATACATTAACATCACACATATTTATCAGAAAAGAGAAAATATCTCGGAATCTCCGAAACTCGGAAAAGGTCAAAATGGCTGACAGTATTCCACCAGCAGCTGAAACAGGAAATAGGACACTTATTGGTCTACAAAATCACCTAACTCAACTGATTGACAAATGTCAAAAGTTGGTAGAAAACCATCTCCTGATTTAATAATTCTGAATAACAGAGTAAAAGCAGCTGTTGAAAAGTATGAACAATCAAACGCCATGCAGAGATTTATCTAACAGAAATGGCTACTGCAGATTTAACCCGAAGGGAACTTCAGGAAATCATTGCTGAAATGACAATGTATGAAGATAAAATCCAAGATCAACTTGATCCTTTAATCAAACAAATATCTCAAGCAGGAAACCAATCCAATGTGAGCTCATCCACTCAACAGAGCAATGCAACTATTACACATATAGCAGCAGAGCTCCCAAAGGTACATTTACCATATTTTGAGGGTAAGGATGAAGACGATTGGGATACCTTCTGGAGAGCCTTTGATTCTATAATCAACTCCAAAGCTTCTCTCAAAAAGGCGACAAAGTTTCAATATTTAAAGGCCAGTTACAGGGAGAGGCAAGGCAGGTCATTGCTAATTTGTCATTAACAGATGATGATTACGACCATGCCTTACAGTTGTTACAAGATAACTACAGTGATAAGGAGACTGCAATTGCCCGTCTCTCATACAAATTATTGGATTTACCCTCTCCAAATAAAAGTTATGAATCACTACAATCATTTCGATTGTCTATAGAATCAATCATCAAAGCCCTCAGTACAAAAGTACCTGTAGCAAATGCAGAGTGGCTTACAAAGTTAATCATTCAAAGGAAACTTCCTAATGAGGTCATAGACAGCCTATGCACCCATTATAACACCAACATCTTATCACAGAGCCAAATCTTTGATGGACTTCGAGCTTACGTACAAAGATTACGAAGCCGAGGAAAACTTAGATCACAAGAAAAAATCACTAAAAGTGAATCCACGGACAAAACAAAAATGTCCAAACTGGCAGTCAAAAATCAAGGCAACAAAACTCCTCTTCTGCAAAGTGGAAAAAGAGTAATGTGGCTCTTATGCTATATCCCCCACAGTTAACAGAACTGTAGGAAATCAAGCTCCCAAGACAGATAAGACAAAAGGAGCTGCAAGTGCCCCAAGATGCTTATTCTGTCAAGAAGCACATACTATTTATCAATGCACAGTTTATGAAGACCGTGCCAGTCGAATCAATCGACTGAAATCTCTGAACAGGTGCATCCGTTGTCTACGGAAGCACGATACAAGTGAGTGTAACACTCAATTGCAGAACTGCCAATATTGTCATAAAAGTGTACATCACACAGCACTCTGTGGTGATATCAACACTCAATCCAGATCACAGACATCCAATAATCAACCTGCATCTCAGGCAAAGCCAAAAGATGATACCACAACAGCCGTACAATTCTGTACAGTAATGAGTAATGTCAATGCCTTAGATACAGAAATTGTTACAACAGCCATATTGCCTACTGCACAGCTAGAACTATGCAATCAAGGAATTGTATTCAAACTAGAGGCTTTTTTGATCAAGGTTCACAGAAAACCTTTATCAGTAAAAAGATGGCAGAAGATTTACAACTTAAATCTTCAAAGCAAGTATCTACATCCATATCAGGGTTTTTTACCATTCAGGTCGTAGAACCTTCCGGTAGTACAAAATTGTCTGTCTAGGTACATCCCAAAGGACAGTCGAAGCCATAGTAGTTGATAAAATTCCTACTGAAATGGAAGTGACTGGTCTGGCAGCCAAAATTAAATTCCTAAAAGAAAAAGGAATCCAATTAGCAGATCCTCTGCTCGATTCTGATTACATAGGAGATATCGGAATCCTGATTGGAGCTGACTACTATCATCGATTCATTCTGTCAGAAGAATGTATGGGTATGAAAATACTCAAATCAGCAGGAGGCATATTGTTGACAGGACCTATACTAGATCTTGAACCTTCAACTCCTGAAAATACAATCATATAGAAACTGTAATCATGGCCTGACTAGGCAAAGAACAATCACCACTTAAAATCCCCCACATGATTGATGATGGATTGGAATCTGTACATCAATTGTGGGAACTTGATGATGCCATAGGAATAATTCCTGAACAACCAAGTCCTGATGATGTCTGTGCATACAATCAGTACTTAGAAACTGTACAGTACCATGATGGACAGTACTGGGTAAGGCTACCATGGAAAATCAACCATAAAACCTACCTACCAATTATCACATGGCTTATAGTCAATTTAAATCTCAATTAGCAAAGCTAAGAAAAAGGCCTGAGCATTTAAAACTCTATCATGAGATTATTGCTCAAAATTAAAGAATAATTCATCGAAGTCGTGAAACACGACAATAAGCAAACAGGCCATTTTTACCACACATGGCTGTAATGAGAGAATCAAAAACAACTCCTTTACGGATAGTTTTTAACTGTAGCTCTAAATCTGGACCCCAAGGAACCAGTCTAAATGATTGTTTGCAAACAGGTCCAAGTCTAACTCAGAAATTGTATGACATACTGTTGAAGTTTAGACTTAACAAATATGCATATCAGCAGATATAAGTAAGGCCTTTCTAAGAGTCGGCTTGCAGGAAGAAGATAGAGACTTCACTAAGTTTCTATGGGTAGAGAACCCAGAAGATATCAATAGTCCTATAGTGACTTTCAGATTCTCCTCAGTACTTTTCGGCGCGACGTCAAGTCCATTCTATTGCAAGCAACTCTAGATACTCATCTGAAGAAATCATCAAGTCCCTATAAAGCTGAAATCAGTCAGAATCTATATGTAGATAATTTTCAAGGGACAGTTAACAGTACTACTGAACTGTTACAATTATATCAAGAGGCAAACAAGGTGCCAACATGCCACTACAATCTTGGGCCTCTAATAATGCAACACTGAATAATCAAATAGCAAGAGATTACCCTGAATATCACGTACCAGAATCACAAAAGGTGTTAGGTATGGAGTGGGATTAATCTCGGACACGATATCGATCAAATCTGTGCCAGTAAATTATTGCATTGCTACAAAAAGGGATTTGCTTTCACAAGTTAGCAAAGTGTTCGACCCACTTGGTCTACTAAATCCTTTAACTATCAAGTGGCGTTTACTGGTGCAAGAAGCTTGGAAGACTAAAGTTGGTTGGGATGATCCACTACCACTCCAGTTACAAAAAGCTTGGATGGAAGTGGCTCAAGAACAAACTTTAGTCGAAAAGATAATCTTTCCGAGACACATAGTCGAGGAAAATGATGAAGTAACACTACATGTATTCGCAGACTCGTCAGCCAAAGCTTTTGGAGCTTGTGCTTACTTAGTGACTTCTAATCAATCATATCTTATCACCTCTAAGGCCAGAGTCGCTCCATTAAAAAAGAGGACTTTGCCTCAGATGGAACTAACTGCATTGCTAACTGCCACACGCTTAGCAGTGCATATCAAACAAGTCTTGTCTACCATGAACATCAAAGATGTCATTATATGGTCTGACAATGAAGCTGTCTTACAATGGGTACGAAACGACAACTGTCCGACTCCATATGTAAAAAATCGCGTCTCGGAAATTAAAGAAATTTCCGCAGGCTTTCAATTTTTGCATGTACCAACAAAAGATAATCCAGCTGATCTTTATCAAGAGGTATGACGTTCAAACAATTTGCAAAGGCAGATATTTGGTTTCATGGGCCTAGATGGTTAGTGATGGTAGTTGGCCTGAACAAAAGCCACACGTCATCACGACACAAACCATAACTACCACCAGGCAGCAAGCTCAAATATCAGTCTTGGTTTGTACTCGTTACTCCTCGCTCATCAAATTAATCAATGTAACACAGAACGTGTTTCAATATCTCAGGAAAAGAGGTATAAAATACACTTTTCCAGATGCACTTATCTATTGGGTAAGACAAGCCCAGAGTGAAACTTATGGGAATAACTATGAAAATCTTCCGCATAAGTTAAAACACAATCTCGGTCTGTTGATAGACCAAGAAAATCACAACATTCTGTGTTGAGGAGGGAGACTTAAACACGCAGATGTCATCTAGATATCGTGCATCCATGGCTTTTACCAAAATATCATTGGATCACCAGGTTGATTGTGTTACATACACATCAACAAATCATCAAACATGGAGGAGTGTTAGACACACTCACACAAATCAGACAGCAGTACTGGATTCCTCAGGGAAGACAGTCAAATCAATCTTGAAAAATTGCATGATATGCCAAAGGTACGATGCAAGAACTGTTCTTATCCAGGGCCACCACCCCTACCAAAGGAACGAGTGGTCCATCTACACCTTTCGAAAGGACAGGAGTAGATTATACAGGCGCAATATATCTAACAGGGACTCCAGATAAGCAACCTATCAAGGCATACATCTGTCTGTTCACCTGTGCTACCACCAGGGCAGTACATTTAGAGGTAACACCCGATATGACTGCTCAATCATTTATACAAGCTTTCCGTAGAATCGCACCACGCCGATCATGCCCCAAGCTGATGATTTCAGATAACGGAGCAAACTTGGTAGCTGGAGAAGCATGTCTACGGGAAATCTGTTCCCATCCTGCAGTTACCACTTTCGCGCTAAGCGGACTAGCGTTAGCGTCGAATCTTTTAAGTCCCTGGATACTTTGCCGACGCACCCGCTAGTCCAACGATAAAATATTTGTATAAATTCCATTTTCTATCCGATTTTGTTGGGGATAGTTTAGAAATGTTCACCATGAAATTTACGTTTTTTCTAATAACCGAAGAACTTATTAACGAAAACGGCATGGCAGTGATTCATCTTGGTATAACAATTGTATGGCGCCGATATGCCGTCGCGGGTAACACTTCAGCCACTTCCAACCGTCTTGTGGGTTGGTTGCGACATTGATTCTATATTTATATGCATATGTCCGTATAGAGAATTTTATTGCGGTTCCAATGATACCATAATCAATGATGTAGAATAAATGTAGTCATCGCAATCATTAAGAGAGTGGAAACATTTGTTGCTGTTTGGCGCTCTCGCCAAGTGATCGCAATAGATTTTTATTTGGTGTTGATATTCCTTGTGCTTTGGCAGTATTTTATATGTATGTTCTTATAGAGAATTCTATTGCGAACACAGTGATACCAAATTTAAATACGTAGGTCTACAATTAGTGTCAGGACAGTAAAAAGAGTATACACTTTTCGCTCTACCGCTTAAGCGCGCGAGACGCCCAAAGCACATAGGGTAAGTTTTTTTACGCTTCCTAGAAAGCGCGAAAGTGGAACAGCGTCATTGCAGATGGAAATTTATCCCTCCGAGAGCCCCATGGCACGGAGGATTTTATGAACAGTTAATAGGAAACGTCAAAAGATCCTTGAGAAAAATCTCTACACCGTCAGAAAATCAATCTTCAAGAACTCCAGACAGTAATCAGGTGCTTCAGTCTGTCAGGTGCTGTCACAGTGAGAGGTTGTGTTGGCTGGAGCTCCGATTGTAGCGGCGTTATTGTAGCGAGTGATGGAGGGATTACTGGAGGAATTGGTGAACTTGGTTGGGGCTCTGAGAGCAGAGGTGGATTCCTTACGAGAGGAGGTGCGACAGCTGAAGCGTCGGGGGGAGGCGGAGAAGACCAAGATAAACAAGACCTCGTCGTGGAGAGTCGTTGGGGACAGGGGTCTTAAGAAGACCTTGACAAGGCCGCCTACAGACGCCCTAAAGACGGCAAATTCATTTGCCGTGTTGGAGGACGAGTGCTGTGGTGAGCCAGCGGTTCACTCCGAAAAGAAATCAGCAAGGAGCGGCGAAGCGCGGGCCCCTCAGGGTGCTCAGAAAGTTAGGGAGGTACCGAGGCGAGTTTTGGTTGTGGGAGATTCCCAGGTGAGGTATTTAGACAGAACGTTTTGTGCCAGAGATAGGGGGAACAGATTAAGAGTTTGCTATCCGGGAGCTGGAATTGGTGATATTGTTGGAAACATGAAAGATATTATGACGGGAAATGGGAGCAAACCCATTATTTGTATTAGTGTAGGGGGTAATGATGTTGGGAGAGTTAGAAGTGAGGAACTAATACTGAAATTCAAGACAGCAATAGAATTAGTTAGGAGCAAGGGAGGAATCCCGATCATATGTGGCATTCTTCCAAGAAAGGGAGTGGGAAATGAATGGATGTCGAGGGCACTTGGTGTCAATTGCAGGCTGGAAAGATATTGCAAATCTAATGCAATATCTTATATAGACAACTGGGAACACTTCTATGGAAGAAATGAAATGTATGCTCGGGATGGGGTGCATCTATCGAGAGCTGGGGTTGTTGCTGTTGCAAACTCGTTGGAAGAAGTGGTTAGAGGTGTTGTTTGGGTTTAAACTGTTAGTAGATAGAGGTATGGGAATTGATTTGGAGGAAGGATGTAATAAAAGTATGTGTTTGCGGGAGAAAGGAATTGGCAAAATGATCAGGGAAAGAGAAGGGCCTCAAAATAACAATTCACTTAGGGTATATTACACAAACAGTAGAAGTCTAAGAAATAAAATTAACGAATTAAATGCTCTTGTCTGCACAGAAAAATAGATATTATTGCACTTACCGAAACGTGGATGAATGTTGATAATAGAGAACTATTAGCCGAATATCAAATAAATGGATTTAAACTATTTCACACAGATAGATATATTAGACGAGGTGGTGGAGTAGCCATATACGTTAGGGACAATTTGAAATGTAGTCTCAAAGAGGGAATCAAAACTGAGCCACACACAGAAACTATTTGGATAGAATTAAACGAAAAAGCAAATAATATTATAATTGGAGTTATATATAGGCCACCAAATTTAGACAGAATGGAAGCAAAGCATCTATGGGATGAAATATCTAGGGCATCTAGATCTAACAGTATTTATGTCATGGGTGACTTTAATTTGAGTGGAATAAACTGGTTGAACAAAACAGGGAATAGTGAAGCAGAAGATTTTCTAGAATTAATTGACGATTGCTTTCTTACGCAACACATTAAGGAACCAACACGGGAAAATAATATTTTAGATTTAGTGTTAACTAACAGGGAAACACAAATTAATGACATCGAAATAGGGAGTGAGCTAGGGAACAGTGATCACAAAGAAATCAGATTTGGCATAGAATGGAATAGACCTGTAGGAGAAAATTCTGTTAAAGTGCCAGATTTTCGAAAAGCTGATTTTAATAGCCTAAGAAATTTTTTGGGTCAAATTGATTGGAAAGTCTTGGGTATGGGGTGTGGGCCGGTCTTGGAGCGAGACATGAACCCAGCGATAGGTGATGTAAATGGGGATTTCGATGTAGATTCAATTTATAACGTATTTAAGAATATTCTAAACAAAGCACAGGAACGTAGTATACCACACAAATTGAATAGATCGATTACTAATGACCCAAAGTGGATAACAAAGAATTTGAAGAATCTTATAGGTAAAAAGAGAGCTTGGTACAAGAGGATTAAAAATGGGGAGGTCACTTTAGAACAGGAATTCGTACAACTAGTTAGAAATGTTAAAAAAGAGATAAGGAAAGCAAAAAGAAACTATGAAGTTCGTATAGCAGGGCAAGCAAAGACAAATCCTAAAGGGTTTTTTCAGTTATATCGAACTAAGACTAGGGAAAGGATAGGTCCATTAAAAACTGAGACAGGTCAAATAACAGATAGTGATGAAGAGATGAGTAGTATTTTTAATAAATATTTTGTATCTGTATTTACTAAAGAGGAACTTAACAATATGCCTTCAGCCCAACAAGTCTATGTGGGTGGGGACGAGGACAGGTTGACGAGTTTAGCAGTTACCAGGGAGGATGTTCTTAAACAAATAGTAAAACTCAAACCAAACAAATCCCCAGGGCCGGATGAAGTGTTTGCCAGAGTGCTGAAAGAATGCAAAGAGGAGCTTTGTGACCCACTGTCAATCATATTTAATAAATCAATAGAGTCAGGCAGAGTGCCAGAGTTTTGGAAAGTTGCTAATGTGATACCAGTTTTTAAGAAAGGAGATAGATCACTTGCGTCTAACTATCGACCAATTAGCCTAACGTCTATTGTGGGAAAGTTACTCGAATCTTGTACATACGTTTCTTGTACATACGTTATACATATTGTATAATATAGTCAATATATTTTATTGTATATATACCAGAAATCTTATTTTCCAATTGGGTGTAATAATGTTACACAATAAAATCAAGATAGTATGAGTGACTCCTCCATTTATAATACATATTTGTAACGGGATCATTTTACACTTACGAAATTTTCCCATTGTAATGTAATTAACTACTTAAAACACACTTCTAATAATATACTTCCATGAGGATTTTTAACATTTAAAACTATCTTCGAATTAATACTTAAACTTAGGTATTTTGAGGATTATTCACGTTATTAAAATATGAATTTTACGTTTAATATTAGTGTATATATATAGCAATAATGGAAGGATTACTGAAGGAATTGGTGAACTTAGTTGGAACTCTGAGAGCAGAGATGGATTCCTTACGAGAGGAGGTACGACAGCTGAAACGTCGGGAAGAAACTGAGAAGACCAATATTAACCAGACCTCGTCGTGGAAAGTCGTTGGGGACAGGGTTCTTAAGAAGACCTTGACAAGGCCGCCTACAGACGCCCTAAAGACAGCAAATTCATTTGCCGTGTTGGAGGACGAGTGCTGTGGTGAGCCAGCAGTTCACTCCGAAAGAAATCAGCAAGGAGCGGCGAAGCGCGGGCCCCTCAGGGTGCTCAGAAAGTTAAGGAGGTACCGAAGCGAATTTTGGTTGTGGGAGATTCCCAGGTGAGGTATTTAGACAGAACGTTTTGTGCCAGAGATAGGGGGAACAGATTAAGAGTTTGCTATCCGGGAGCTGGAATTGGTGATATTGTTGGAACATGAATGATATTATGACGGGAAATAGGAACAAACCCATAATTTGTATTAGTGCAGGGGGTAATGATATTGGACGAGTTAGGAGTGAGGAACTAATACAGAGATTCTGGACAGCCATTGAATTAGTTAGGAGCAAGGGAGGAATCCCGATCATATGTGGCATTCTCCCAAGAAAGGGAGTGGGAAATGAATGGATGTCGAGGGCACTTGGTGTCAATTGCCGGCTGGAAAGATATTGCAAATCAAATGCAATATCTTTCATAGACAACTGGGAACACTTCTATGGAAGAAATGAAATGTATGCTCGTGATGGGGTGCATCTATCAAAGGCTGGGGTTGCTGTTGTTGCAAACTCGTTGGAACCAGTGGTTAGAGGTGTTTGTTTAGGTTTAAACTGTTAGTAGATAGTGGTATGGGAATTAATTTGGAGGAAAGAGGTAATAAAAGTAGGTGTTTGTGGGAGAAAGGAATTGGCAAAATGATCAGGGAAAAAGAAGGGCCTCAAAATAACAATTCACTTAGGGTATATTACACTAACTGAAGAAGTCTAAGAAATAAATTAACGAATTAAATGCTCTTGTCTGCACAGAAAAAATAGATATTATTGCACTTACGGAAACGTGGATGAATGTAGAAAATAGAGAACTATTGGCTGAATATCAAATAAATGGATTTAAACTATTTCACACAGATCGATATATTAGACGAGGAGGGGAGTAGCCATATATGTTAGGGACAATTTGAAATGTAGTCTCAAAGAGGGAATCAAAACTGAGCCACACACAGAAACTATTTGGATAGAATTAAACGAAAAAGCAAATAATATTATAATAGGAGTTATATATAGGCCACCAAATTTAGACAGAATGGAAGCAAAGCATCTATGGGATGAAATATCTAGAGCATCTAGATCTAACAGTATTTATGTCATGGGTGACTTTAATTTTAGTGGAATAAACTGGTTGAACAAAACAGGGAATAGTGAAGCAGAAGATTTTCTAGAATTAATTGACGATTGCTTTCTTACGCAACACATTAAGGAACCAACGAGAGGAAATAATATTTTAGATTTAGTGTTAACTAACAGGGAAACACAAATTAAGGACATGGAAATAGGGAGTGAGCTAGGGAACAGTGATCACAAAGAAATCAGATTTAGCATAGAATGGAATAGACCTGTAGGAGAAAATTCTGTTAAAGTGCCAGATTTTCGAAAAGCTGATTTTAACAGCCTTTAGAAATTTTCTGGGTCATATAGATTGGAAAGTCTTGGGTATAGGGTGTGGCCGGTCTTGGAGCGAGACATGAACCCAGCGATAGGTGACGTAAAAGGGGATTTCGATGTGGATTCAATATATAACTTATTTAAGAATATTCTAAACAAAGCACAGGAACGTAGTATACCATACAAATTGAACAGATCGAATACTAATGACCCAAAGTGGATAACAAAGAATTTGAAGAACCTTATAGGTAAAAAGAGAGCTTGGTACAAAAGGATTAAAAATGGGGAGGTTACTTTAGAACAGGAATTCGTACAACTGGTTAGAAATGTTAAAAAAGAGATAAGGAAAGCAAAAAGAAACTATGAAGTTCGCATAGCAGGGCAAGCAAAGATAAATCCTAAAGTTTTTTTTTCAGTTATATCGAACTAAGACTAGGGAAAGGATAGGTCCATTAAAAACTGAGATGAGTAGTATTTTTAACAAATATTTTATATCTGTATTTACTAAAGAAGAACTTAACAATATGCCTTCAGCCGAACAAGTCTATGTGGGTGGGGATGAGGACAGGTTGACTAGTTTAGCAGTTACCAGGGAGGATGTAATTAAACAATTAGTAAAACTAAAACCAAACAAATCCCCAGGGCCGATGAAGTGTTTGCCAGGGTGCTTAAAGAATGCAAAGAGGAGCTTTCCGAGCCACTGTCAACCATATTTAATAAATCAATAGAGTTAGGCAGAGTGCCAGAGTCGTGGAAGGTAGCTAATGTGGTGCCAATTTTTAAGAAAGGAGATAGATCACTTCCATCAAACAATCGGCCAATTAGCCTAACGTCTATTGTGGGAAAGTTACTTGAATCGATAATTGCAAATAAAATTCGTCTTCATCTTGAAAAACATAAATTAATAAATGAGTCGCAACATGGTTTTACAAATGGGCATTCATGTTTAACAAATTTGCTATCTTTTTATTCCAGCAGTCCATATTTATTTTATTCCAGCATTCCTTATTTTTATTCCATATTTATTCTTGCTCTGGTTAGGCCCCATTTAGATTATGCAGTTCAGTTTTGGTCGCCGTACTATAGAATGGATATAAATTCACTTGAACGTGTCCAGCGTAAGATGACAAAGTTAATTCCCCAAATTAGAAATCTTTCATATGAAGAAAGATTAATAAAGCTTAAATTGCATTCACTGGAAAGGCGAAGAGTTAGGGGTGACATGATAGAAGTTTACAAGTGGATGAATGGACATAACAAAGGAGATGTTAATAGGGTATTAAAAGTATCAACACAAGACAGAACACGAAACAATGGGTATAAATTGGATAAGTTTAGATTTAGGAAAGACTTGGGTAAATACTGGTTCGGTAACAGGGTTGTTGATTTGTGGAACCAATTACCGCGTAACGTGGTGGAGGTGGGGTCCCTCGATTGTTTCAAGCATGGGTTGGACATGTATATGAGTGGGATTGGGTGGTTATAAATAGGAGCTGCCTCGTATGGGCCAATAGGCCTTCTGCAGTTACCTTTGTTCTTATGTTCTTATTTCATATCTGTGACGTCACCGCGAGGATTGAGTAACAACTATTTTCTTAGGCCTCGTAAGTGAGAGAAAATCTAACACATTATATATTAAACAAATCAATATATTCAGTTCTGATTCGAATAAAACAGACCAACTCCCAGTTTTATAACGATTTGTTCTCACATGAACGGCAGCGTGCGTGTGGGGCCACATTGGTTTGGCCGGCCATAAGAACGTGAGTGTTTGGACAAGAGAACCACGGCCAGAGAACTTGCCGGTTTGGACGGCCAAGAGAACTTGCCGGTTTGGACGGCCAAGAGAACTTGCCGGTTTGGACGGCCAATGCTCATCAATAAAGTGATGGGGATTTTTTTTGAAAGAATATTAATTTTAAAGTTTGTGGATGACATAAGTATGATTTCTCTGATCATGGAAGCTCTTATGATGATTACATCCTTAAAAAGTATAAATCTCTCTCTCTGCTGTGAACAGTTTGTCATCCACACCATTATTTCAAAGTCAATCTGTCAGACAATTTAAATAAAAGCAATGTTATGGAATGCTATTCAATTTATAAAATGTTCAGCTTTGTAATTATTCACAACATACATTTAAAACTCGCAAAAATTAAAATGGAATGCAGGAAAGTTTTTATCTTTCACGAATAAATTAAATAATTTTGATCTTTTTGTCAAGGACTCTAGGCAATATTCCCAACCACCACCACCTGAACTCTGCCTTGGAATCCCTTCCTGGACAAGGATACTCAAACTATTACTGTCGAACTAACAGTCAGTCAGTTAATAATGTGCATAAATTTTAAGAAGCAAAACCTTTTTGTGGAGTTACAAGCATGAGATCAGACAAATATAAGAATTCACATTAAGCCTCCCCCCTTCCTCATCACAATTCTGATACAGATATTTGATACAATGTAGTTTTATGCGATTACTGAACATCAAAATACAAAAATATAAAGTCTTCCCAACACATAAATCCAGTCTGATTCGTGAAACAAATCTTCACCACTTGGTGGTGAGCTTGGGCATAGTTATTTCATCAAATCCACTCATTATGTTGCTCACGTGGTCCCACGAGAATGTGGTGATATGATGAAATAACTATGCCCAAGTTCACCACCAAGTGCCGTCAGGACGGTGGGCTAAATAGCCATGCCTATCATCGTCTTTTGTGCGGTCACGGATGGTCGAGTGGTTAAGGTACTGTGTTCGCCAGTTGCATAGTGCCCCTGTGGCTCTGACTGCATAGGTTCGAGTCACTTCTGGGGTGTGGAGTTTTCGATTGCATATATGCTTGGGGACCATTCATGCTTGTTCGCATCTTCACCACTTGATACAAGCAACCAAATTTGCAGAAAGAGCAGCCAGTAACCAGCTTCCACCAGATAAACTAGCAGGTCACACAGAATTAAGACGACGAAAGGTGGCACAGAATCCGTACAGCATGTGCAGAAGTCTGATACTAATACCCCTTTCACACTGGATGAGCTCAGTCGGGCTAAGAAAAACTACAAAGATACATCCCCTGGAGACAACCTATAATATAATTAGATACCTCGGCCAACAAGGAGACGCTGCATACGTTAGGTTAATTAATTCAGCCTGGACTTCTCAAACTAGACCTACAGCTTTGAATAGGGCAGACAGTGCCGATCACAAAACCCAAAGATCCAGCTAATCCAAGGCCCATCTCTCTCTCTCTCTCTCTCTCTCTCTCTCTCTCTCTCTCTCTCTCTCTCTCTCTCTCTCTCTCTCTCTCTCTCTCTCTCTCTCTCTCTCGAAAGTTTTTGCAGCCAAGATGGCTGACAATGGCATGCAACAGACTTTAGTGGAACATGCTTAAACTGCAACAGGACATGTATGCCTATAAAAGTTGGCACAGTGAAATGTACTTCAACTGTTAGCTCACTAGAATGACAGACCAGGAATGCTGATATTCCTGGACTTCGAGAAAGCCTTTGAACTTGCTCACGCCCCACCTATTCTCTGCCGTCACATCGACAAAGAGGTCAAAGGCAACCTTCTCTCCTGGACCAAAAACTGTCTCCAACAGAGAAGCAAGAATGAAGTTTCATGACAGTCTCTGAATACAAAAGACATGAATATGGTACACTGCAAGGAGGCATTCTCAGCACCCTTCTCTTCAACTGTTTAATGGAAAGAAAAATGAGGCTGAAACTCCTACAACACTGCAAGCTGCTAAATTACGCAGACGACTTTATCATAAAAGGAAGGGATGCGGCGCGCCTTGCACCCAAATGCTTAGACTGCATCAGTGAAAACGTAAAGCAGATTGGTATAAAATTCAACCCTACCAAGACAAAAGCCATACCCAT
The DNA here is from genome assembly GCA_020271785.1 of Procambarus virginalis. Classification (NCBI taxonomy): domain Eukaryota; kingdom Metazoa; phylum Arthropoda; class Malacostraca; order Decapoda; family Cambaridae; genus Procambarus; species Procambarus virginalis. Next base: position 715 of record WNGS01167500.1, on the reverse strand, counting down.
AAAAATACTGACACCGAACATCCCACTCACAGTACAGGGTCAACCAATTGAATGGGTAGACGCTTATCAGTATCTAGGAATAATCCTGGACACAAAGTTTAATGCTGAAGTCTCTTACTTGAGAGAACACTGCGGCCCGGACGGCAATCATCAGGTCGCTAACCTCCCTCTATGGAGGAGCCAATCTGCAAGTCTTTTGCACATACTATGTACAGGCAGTCAGGTCAGTGATCGACTATGCCGCACCTGCACTCAATCCAATCACAACAACAGTGGAAAAAGCTTGAAGTAGCCAAAAACAATGCTATGAGAGCTGCCCTGGGAGCCCCCTATGTAGACCAGGCTTGAAGCTAAGACTGGAAACTAGTTTGCCCTCTCTTCAAGAAAAAAATATCCAAGAACAGCTATGATTATCAGCAAGATAATTTATTCCCCTGATCCAGTCCCAGCAAGACAGGCCTTGGTGGTTGGACTTGGACAAAACAATGGAAACTCTTGGGCTGCCAGAGCGGGAAAATTTCTAAACTACTACAATTAAAAAGCACAATTCTTGATAGAGGAGTTGATCACCTACACCCAAACTACACTTGTTGCCCCACCGTGGGAGGAGCCTTACCTTGAGGATATATCTTGAGATGATTTCGGGGCTTAGCGTCCCCGCGGCCCGGTTTCAACCAGGCATCCTTTTCGTTACACACCCCCAGGAAGCAGCCCG
>WNGS01167498.1:80306-91027 GCA_020271785.1 Procambarus virginalis | reverse complement strand
AAACAAACACAAAATGAACAACCAAAAGAAAAAAATGAGGTAGCTACAGGGTACAATGGAGTAAGGAGTATGGCGAGGTAGGCAACCTAGGTAATAAATGAAATCAAAGAAAAAACATATAAATTTAGACTATACAATACAAAAATATAGATATACAAAACAAAGATATAAACAAGACTATACAATACAAAAACAAAATGAACAAAAAAGAAAAATGAGGTAGATTGCTTGCTCAAGTACTCTCAGGTACACTGTAAGTAACAATTTGCAATTTGGACACAGGCAAAGCCAGGGGTACAATGGAGTAAGGGAGTATGGCGAGGCTAGGCAAACTAGGTAATAAATGAAATCAAAGAAAAAAGTTGAATATAAACATAGGCAAATTTAAGCTAATCATTATTAACTATAACTAGTTCAGTTGTGACTGAATAATTAATAAGATCTAAAGAAATATTAATGCACTCAATTAATTAAGTCCAGTAAAAGACTAGTAAAGAGTAAATTAAAAATTAAGTTAAAAAGTGAAACAAGGAGACTTAAGATACCTAGCCGCACTAGGTGACAAGAGAGTTAATTAAGTTGATTCATTGAGAGTGATAATAAGGTGAGACAAACCACATTGGGAGAGGAAAGTGTTGAGGTTCTCTTCATTAGCAATATAAACATTTTACCCCCTGCAGTCTTTCTCACTTTAATCAATCCATCTCTAACAAAGCACTGATGAATCGCCTCTGGGTTTTGATGAGGGATTTGACGCAGGCGGTAGAGGAGTTGCTGTCTTTTCCTAGTCAAGCACTCGTTGATGTATATTCCCTTCCGTTGGGATGCAGCTGTCCGGACAAGATGCGATTTCATGGACTGAACCGCTGAACCTTGGGTTGAAGTCATCACCTACCATCGTCTCCTGTAGCACTATGACGTCAGTTTGGTGTTCACGGAAGTACTGTATGATGTCATTAATTCTATTGCGAACTCCATTACAGTTCCATTGCAGTATAGTGAGATATTGTTCATTGTTATTATCCATTTTGAGGTTGTTTGTCATCAGCTGCACGTGTGTAATTATTATGTTCACATGTGTCATCGTGTATTCCATGGTGTTTGGTGTTACTGTGTGTACTGGCGTCACTGTGTACACTGGTGTTATTGTGTGCACTGGCGTTACTGTGTTCACTGGTGTTACTGTGTGCACTGGTGTTACTGTGTACACTGATGTGCTGGTGTCCTAGTTGTGTCTGCTGACGTACCTCGGCAGTATGTGTTGCATCATCTTGCACCAGGCTCTGGCTTGCAGGACCTCCACTTGATGGACTCTGCCGTTGCAGGATTTGGAGGATTTGTTCCTGAGTGTTCTTAATCTGGCAGAGGGCTTTCTCAAGTTCCGTCTGCTTTTGCAATATTTGGTGGACAACTGGATGAGATCTTATCACGCGGTCTAATATTACTGTAACACAGACCTGAGTGACGACCTCCTGGGGGTCAGGAGTGCCTGGAGGGGGAGGCAGATGGGAGACAGTGGAGGGGTCTGATTCATTGGTATGGGTTTGGAGGTTAGGTGGTGGTGGTGTGACACCGTGGGTAGAGATTGAGGTGTCTTCCCTGGAGGGGAAAGAGGTGGGAAGGCCTCAGGGATGGGGGAGCGGTGTTGGCTGGCTACACCGCCCCTAGCCCCACGCCTGATACCACCCCCCCCCCCCTGGGTTCCCCTGTTCACTGAGTGATCACTACCCCAGACTGTTGTCGGTCTACTGTGAGCTGGACCCTGGGCTGGTCCCTGAACTGGACCCTGGGCTGGTCCCTGAACTTGACCCTGGGCTGGTCCCTGAACTGGACCCTGGGCTGGTCCCTGAACTGGACCCTGGGCTGGTCCCTGAACTGGACCCTGGGCTGGTCCCTGAACTGGACCCTGGGCTGGTCCCTGAACTGGTCCCTGGCTTGCTGTGGTACTGTTAACGGAGCCATTCCCGCCCCTGTTTACTGGACCACCTGCGGTTTGATTCGGTGGTTTCGAGCCCCGCCATGTAGGCCTCGCGCTGCAATACCTGTTCCAAGCATGGTGGGGTTGCTTGCAGCTGGCACATTTAGGTGTTACCCCGCCACTCCCACCTGGTGCAAACTTAGCTAGGCACTGCTTGGTGTCGTGAGAGCCACTGCAACATCCACACCTAATTGGGCGATCACATTGCCACGTTCTGTGATCCCACCGTTGACAGTTGCCACACAAGGACGGGCTGCCAATATACCTCTCCACTTTGCACGCCCTCATGCCTGGTATTTTAATGACTTGGGGCAGGTCTCCCTTCCACATAGCAATTGCTTGATTTTTGGCCAGTCCCCCTGGTCCAGTGTTGCGCTCCACCCAAACAATCTGTTCATGGTCCTTGAGAAATTCCACGTCAACATGAATACTATAGTTCTTAATTATAATTTTAGTTTATCATGTCTGTGGGTTTGCTTCCAACAATTGAACGTTCTTACCTTCATACTCGAGACTGGTCTCTGTGAAGTACTTCAGGGCACTGTAACCCTGCACCCGTGCACTAACATTGCCACCTATACACCTGGTCTCTATGCGATACTTTGTGCTGTGGGCGCGGGCGGCCTCAACAATCCATCTGTACTTATCTGCTGCTGTCAATCCCATTGCAGGAAAGATTAGGGTGTGCCACTCACTGTCTTCGTCTTGTCGTCGTTGTTGTTGTTGTTGTTAAGGTTGCTGCTGCTGTTGCTGCTCACCCTGTCGCTGTAACCTGTCCCGGTTCCTGCTGTTTCTGCCTTTGACTACTTGGTAGGGACCATCATCGTCTGTTGTAGAGTCACTTGTACCAGTACTGTTGGAGGACCCCGGGTTGGGATCATCGCCGGAGGGCCCGGGTGGGGATCAGCACCTGGGGGCCCCCGGCGTGGACAGGAGCCCCCGCCGGGGGGGGGGGAGAGATAGGGTTTCCGGGCACACCAGCCATGGTCACTTGTCTCAAAGTCTTACTCTTCGTGTCAACAACCATCTATTTGCTGCGGCTCACTTCATGTGTTGTTGGGTGGTATGTCTTCAACACTGCACTCTAACCTACACACACACATGTACATATAGACACCTATCAGGCACAAGGTTTACACCCACACGTAGTGTAGGGGCACTATATGTATATTTTTTCAATGTTTTTCATTTTTTATTTTATTTATATACTCTCTCATCATACTTTCATGCAAGAGGAGCCACACATCAATGGTTTATCCAATAAAATCAGCAGACTTCTAGATGTTACTACTGCTTGGCTTAGACTCGGTTACAAGTATCTCTGTGAATTCTCATTATCTAAGTGGATAAATGGTCTAAGTGCTCTAACTAATTACCCTCTGTTAAGTTTGACCTCATACAATCAGCTGGTAAGCAAAAAACCAACCTCTATATAAATGAGTGCCTTACAAAGCAGCGTGGATCCCTCCTCTTCAGGCTGCGAAAAATTCACAAACTAAACCCTGGTCTTATCAAGCAGTGCTACACTAGGAATGGAACGATCATTGCAAAGAAGGAAAGTGCAGGAAAAAGATATGAAATAAAGTGTGACCAACAACTACTGGCCTTCTTTAGTGATTGTGGTATATCTGAAAATCTGAACCCGACCAATGCCAGTATTTAAAATAAATCTTTCAGTGCCTCAGCCTAACCTAATTTAATCTATCTTTGTCCAAGGTGCTGTCTCTGCCTTACCATTTACCTAATGTTCTCTCATTCATATAATTTCCTAAATAATCAGTCAAGTCTCCATGCACTTATGCAAGCATCTACCTCAGTATCATTGTAAAATTTTACTCTTAAATCTAATCTTACCCTATTCTTTTTAAATTTTAAATTTAATTATACTGATTTATGTCATTTATTGAAATTAATTATTGATCTCATTTTGTTCTCTTAATTAAGTTCATACTAATTATAGGTTAAAAACTAAGCTAAATAAAATTTATTATCTTTAACACTATTTTACTTTACAATTATCATTTGTCAAATTTTTTATACATTCATCTTGACAGTCTCTACCGATTTTTGTTCTCTCCACCAAACTTGTGTATCCTTCATGGCTATCTAGTGACCTTTATTCTACTTCTAATTGTTTCAATTCTTTTGTCTACTTGCATTTATTGTTGTGTTTTGCTATAATTATTCTCTAATTATAGCAGATTTGGTATTTATGTAAGCATTTACCTCAGTGTCTTAGTAAAATCTTGCTCATAAATATAATCTTACCCTGTTACTTTTTTTTTAATTTTTAAATTTAATTGTAATTTGATTTATACATCATTTATTGTAATTAATTATTGAGCTCATTTTGTTTTCTTAAGTTCATACTAATTATAGATTCACAACTAAGCTATATTAAATAATTTATTTTTAAGATTATTTTTACTTACGATTATTACCTGTCTCTATTTTTTGCTATATATTATCCTTGTCAGTCTACTGAATTTTTCTTTTCTCTTAACCTAACTACTGTATCCTTCCTGGCTATCTACGGGGATCTTTACTCTACTTCAAATTGTTTCTATTTTTTGTGTACCTACGTTTATTGTTGTGTTTTGCTATAATTACTTTCTATTTACAGCAGATTTAGTATTTAACAGTTCCTGTAATTGCTTATATCTTATTGTATCGTGACATTATTTATCTATATGCTTACTGATATTGATCCTGATCGAAATCTTCTGTCCCATATCCACACAAATCAGCACATTGATCATCATTATTGCAGGTATTACACAGCAAATCTTGCAAAAAACAAACTCCTAAATTTATTTATTTATTTATTTATTTTATTTATTTATTCATATACAAGAAGGTACATTGGGAATGTGAGAATATATAATATGGTAATTACAATCTTGTAAAGCCACTAGTACGCGCAGCGTTTCGGGCAGATCCTTAATCTAAGAAAATTTTAAATAGGTAAATACTAGCAAAATTTATAATAAAGAAATGATAACAGTTACATGGCAAGAAGAAGAAGAAAAAAAAAAGATGAGAGAAAATTGTAGGTACAGTATAATAAAGCACTTAGGTAGCTAAGATTGATTGCAAAGATAGCTTGAATGGTAGTTGACAAAAATTGGTAGGCACAATACAGCAAATGGCTAGCACATAAAGGAAGACAGCAATGAACACAATGATAGGGTTGTTTGGGTTAAATACATAAGAATTAGGAGATTGGGTAACACTAGGTACAGAGCAAAAATAAAGCTCAGTGTAGGACTAAGAAGATGAAATTAAGTACTTTTTGGTTTTGCTTTTAAATAAGGCAAAAGTTTTACAATATTTCAATTCACTAGGGAGTGAGTTCCATAGACTAGGTCCCTTAATTTGCATAGAGTGTTTACACAGATTAAGTTTAACCCTGGGGATATCAAAGAGATATTTATTTCTGGTGTGGTGATAAAGTTCCTCCCGGACAGGCCAACCACGTGTTATAAATGATGGTGGGCTTGCTATGGGGGAAATGGTACTATTAAGGGGTAAGGGTAAGTAGAATACAGAGGTATCAAATATGGGAGAACTAAAAGGCCCGGCCCCAAAATAAAATATCCACAGTAATAAATACTTGCTACTAAACCCTGTTAGGCTAGAGGTAGATCGTTGTACTCCCACACAGGAAGAAGGGATACTCTGTTCAAACTTACTTATTTATTAACCCCTTAACAACCCCCCCCCCCCATACACAATCACACCAATAACAATATAATACTAACTTTACCACACAATCTTACGTTAAAAGCCTTGGTCCACATAGACAGGATACAAGGTTTTACACTGAAAACAAGCTAGGGTAAAGCTCTACTATAAAACACTTGAAGTTAGAGTCAGCTTAGGGTAAGGAGACCACGTGGTTCCACTGAGACCCCCTATAGAATAACTATTAAGATAAACACTTAAAAACACCTACTACACCCTAAGTATACTACTCTACACATAGAACATGGGTATGCCAGAATATAACAATAAAAAATCGCAAAGATGACTTAACCAGACGAAGACACAGAAATAAAGAACTAAGAGGAAGGAGAGGCACTTCCTTTCACCACAGCCAGCCAGCAGAGAAGGACGAGGGAGTCTCTCCCTCCTTCCCAGTCGGCTGAGCTGCCGGCAGACTGTTCAACTAATCATACCGGCGCCCGATACAAAGTTTACTCAGGTTTACTTTACTGTGGGGGTGTTTCTTTTTTGCTGTCACGACTGCAATGCGTACGTCGCCAATGTACATGTGGCAGACGCTTCACGAAGCTGTCGGAATTAGCAGAATAGAAAATACGAGAGCAACCGTACAGGGCCTGGGAGCAAGGTCGAGTTAGAGTCCTTGTGGGTCTCTTCTCAGACTAGCCTCACCTGGTCCTGCTCCACGTTGGTCGTTGGAATCTCCTCAATGATGTAACACTTTAAGGGACTCCTAGGGTCCTCATCACATTTATAGTTTAGTGAATTAGGCAACTCGGTGTTGAAGACACTTAGAGCTGAAGGCTGGAGTAATATTGGCAGTATTCAGAAGTGGTTCAACGGAAACACAGCATAAAGCTTAACAGTAGTTTATTTACTAACTTAACCACTAATACACAGGGTGCTTGATTTACTTTAGATTGGCGTCAGCAAAGCTATGGTTGCATTAGCGAGACTCTTGACGTCTGGCTAAACGACTCGTATCCACTCGTGGAGAAACACCTAACTTAACACAGTTGACAGCCAATCACTAACACGGCAACCTAACTGCCGGTATGCCAAGGGATCACAAGAGTTCCAACCGGATACTCGGTAATGATGATATGCAATAAACACAAAGGCACTGTCAATGGGACAGGCAATAACATGCACAATAATAATCACACACAATAACTAAATGTGTGGTGTATGTGAAGCTCACATTCACAGACGAGTGAAATGCCGTGATACCACACAGATAAACACGCATTCACCGTCGATTCACCTATAACCTGCGACAGGTATAAAAAGGTGAGAACTGTGGTTGATACCTCAGATAAACACAGACACAATAAACAATGACAAGATCTTGTACTTACAGATAAGGTACCTTTCCTTACGCACTCACTCAGACTCGGTTATGCAAGAACTCGTAGGTGGTCTGATAGCTGGTTTCGCTCGTAGACACGGAGGGTACTTGCAGTATCTTGAGATGATTTCATGAGTAGGGCATGCTGTATGCTTAACAGACAGACACACGCCCACACACTGGCACTGGCGATGCGTAAGGTGGTGACGTCACGTAGGAGTGAGGGCGGCGGCGGCTGGCGGCGGCTGGCGGCAGCTGGCGGCTGCTGTGGTATACCATGCAGGTACACTTGTGGTAAAGTCACACACACAGCTAGGTTACTTAGGCGGCGGCACTGCCTTAGTTCACTCTAGGTCACTCACGACGATCTTTGTCACCAGGGGTTACCTGATACCAGTCTGTTTCGCTCTGGAGATTTGTCACTTTAGGCTTCTAAACCATATATTCGCACTCGTGATTCTGGGCGAGTGTGTGGTATATCGCAAAGACGCTGAGTTAACTTGACGGTGAGGAATAGACGGTGTTCAGTCTATTGGCCGGTAGAACAGAACACGTCCACTCTGCAAGAGATCCCTCACAAGAATGAATCTTGCCTGAAGCTCAGGGCGTCTCGTGGGCACACACAAAAGAGTACCAATTGACCAATAGCATTGCAGCAAATGAGCGGGAACCAATCATATTAGCTCGTTCGATGAGCAGTAGCAGGAGTGACGTCATGAACACATCATAGCTGTTATTCAACATCGCGCCGGTTGACCCCAGAGGTCAGACGCTGCTGGCATCTCCCCTCGGTCCCACGCTCTCCTCCAGGCATGTACTCATTGACCCTTGGTGGCCAGTATGCTTAACACTTTCCTGTATCTACTTCCTGCCTGGACATACAGTGGCCTACGTATTTTAACAGTGTTCCTGGTTAAGTGGGCATTCTGGAGATACCCAACATGCCAGATCACTATCCAGGATCAAGAGAGATAGGCTTGTGCACGAAGATCAGTGCACTGTGCACTGCAATGCCATTCAAGTCAGCTGTGGGAGAATCTTGGGAGGCATACTCCCACATCACCCCCCAACAAAGATCGAGCTCCATAGCGTGGTGCTCGTTCAACCTCAAACTGCTGACGGCATGTGCACAAACTGAGTGCACTTTGCGCGGCCGGGTCCAGCGGACCCCGTTTTCTATACAGCTAGGCGAGGCGGGGCCTCATCTAGACTATTCTCTTTTGGTAAGTGAGGAATTTCTTCAGTCACCGGGCCACATGTGGCTATCTGTTCAGGTCTTGAGCAGGCACTGTGGTCGGACGTAGCTCCAGGTCTGAATCGGCTCAACGCCTCGAAACCCTGAGTGGCGCTAGTCTGTCCACTGCCTCTCTCCACCTGTGTCATGCCTGAAACATCAGAGACACACTGGGAACCGGTGTCCGGTGATTCGCGTTGCATTTCCTCACTCATGTCTCCCTCGTTCGACTTCTCGTTAATCACCCCTGACCTACTCAACCAGTCAGCACCTACTGCTGAGAGCGGTGGGTTGTCGATCGGCTCTGTCGATGTCGAGGCCCGTGGTCCTCTCCTGTTTTTACGTCTTACATGCTTCTTCGGCTTTGTTGATACATCTACAGGAGTGTCCTCGTAGCGTTTGAGCATGTTGACGTGGAAACCAGAGGTCAAATTTTGAGCTTAATAAACTACCATATAGTAAATGATGTGGGAGTATGCCTCCCAAGATTCTCCCACAGCTGACTTGAATGGCATTGCAGTGCACAGTGCACTGATCTTCGTGCACAAGCCTATCACTCTTGATCCTGGATAGTGATCTGGCATGTTGGGTATCTCCAGAATGCCCACTTAACCAGGAACACTGTTAAAATACGTAGGCCGCCGTATGTCCAGGCAGGAAGTAGATACAGGAAAGTGTTAAGCATACTGGCCACCAAGGGTCAGTGAGTACATGCCTGGAGGAGAGCGTGGGACCGAGGGGAGACGCCAGCAGCGTCTGACCTCTGGGGTCAACCAGCGCGATGTTGAATAACAGCTATGACGTGTTCATGACATCACTCCTGCTACTGCTCATCGAATGAGCTAATATGATTGGTTCCCGCTCATTTGCTGCAATGCTATTGGTCAATTGTAACTCTTTTGTGTGTGCCCACGAGACGCCCTGAGCTTCAGGCAAGATTCATTCTTGTGAGGGATCTCTTGCAGAGTGGACGTGTTCTGTTCTACCGGCCAATAGACTGAACACCGTCTATTCCTCACCGTCAAGTTAACTCAGCGTCTTTGCGATATACCACACACTCGCCCAGAATCACGAGTGCGAATATATGGTTTAGAAGCCTAAAGTGACAAATCTCCAGAGTGAAACAGACTGGTATCAGGTAACCCCTGGTGACAAAGATCGTCGTGAGTGACCTAGAGTGAACTAAGGCAGTGCCGCCGCCTAAGTAACCTGTGTGTGTGACTTTACCACAAGTGTACCTGCATGGTATACCACAGCAGCCGCCAGCTGCCGCCAGCCGCCGCCACGGCACTGCCGCCAGCCGCCGCCGCCCTCACTCCTACGTGACGTCACCACCTTACGCACCGCCAGTGCCAGTGTGTGGCGTGTGTCTGTCTGTTAAGCATACAGCAGCCCTACTCATGACATCATCTCAAGATACTGCGAGTACCCTCCGTGTCTTCGAGCGAAACCAGCTATCAGGCCACCTACGAGTTCTTGCATAAACGAGTCTGAGTGAGTGCGTAAGGAAAGGGTACCTTATCTGTAAGTACAACGATCTTGTCATTGTTTCATTGTGTCGTGTGTTGTATCTGAGGTATCCAACCACCAGTTCTCACACTTTCTTATACCTGTTGCGAGTTATAGGTGAATCGACGGTGTAAGCGTGTTTATCTGTGTGGTATGCACCCGGGCATTTCACTACGTCTGTGAATGTGAGCTTCACATACACCACCAGATTTATTATTGTGTGTGATTATTATTGTGCATGTTATTGCACTGTCCCATTGACAGTGCCTTTGTGTTTATTGCATATCATCATCATTACCGAGTATCCGGTTGGAACTCTTGTGATCCTTGTGCATACGGCAGTTAGGTTGCCGATGTTAGTGAATGGCTGTCAACTGTGTTAAGTTAGGTGTTTCTCCACGAGTGGATAGAGTCGTTTAGCCAGACGCAAGAGTCTCGCTAATGCAACCACTAGCTTTGCTGACGCAATTAAAGTAAATCAAGCACCCTATGTGTATTAGTGGTTAAGTAGTACAATAACTACTGTTAACTTTATGCGTGTTTCCGTTGAACCACTTCTGAATACTGCAATATTACTCAGCCTTCACGCTCTAAGTGTCTTCAACACCTGAGTTGCCTATTTCACTAAACTATAAATGTGATGAGGACCCTAGGACGTCCACTATGGTTAGAGCTGCATTGAGGAGATTCAACGACCAACGTGGAGCGGGACAGGTGAGGCTAGTCTGAGAAGAGACCCCACAAGGACTCTAACTCGAGCTTGCTCTCAGGCCCTGTACGGTTGCTCTCGTATTTTCTTTTCTGCTAATTCCGACAGCTTCGTGAAGCGTCTGCCACATGTACATTGGGCGACGCTACGCATTGCACAGTCGTGACGAGCAAAAAAGAAACACCCCCCACATCTAGCGCCCAACGTGTTAGGCTTAGTT
>WNGS01167498.1:32769-47354 GCA_020271785.1 Procambarus virginalis | reverse complement strand
TGAGGGCGCTGTGTGTACCTGACTGTGAGGGCGCTGTGTGTACCTGGCTGTGAGGGCGCTGTGTGTACCTGGCTGTGATGGCGCTGTGTGTACCTGACTGTGAGGCCGCTGTGTGTACCTGGCTGTGAGGGCGCTGTGTGTACCTGGCTGTGAGGGCGCTGTGTGTACCTGGCTGTATGTACCGGGCTGTGAGGGCGCTGTGTGTACCCGGCTGTGAGGGCGCTGTGTGTACCTGGCTGTGTGTACCTGGCTGTGAGGGCGCTGTGTGTACCCGGCTGTGAGGGCGCTGTGTGTACCTGGCTGTGAGGGCGCTGTGTGTACCTGACTGTGAGGGCGCTGTGTGTATCTGGCTGTGTGTACCTGGCTGTGAGGGCGCTGTGTGTACCTGGCAGTGAGGGCGCTGTGTGTACCTGGCTGTGTGGGCGCTGTGTGTACCTGGCTGTGTGTACCTGGCTGTGAGGGCGCTGTGTGTACCTGGCTGTGTGTACCTGGCTGTGATGGTGCTGTGTGTTCCTGGCTGTGTGGGCGCTGTGTGTACCTGGCTGTGAGGGCGCTGTGTGTACCTGGCTGTGAGGGCGCTGTGTGTACCTGGCTGTGAGGGCGCTGTGTGTACCTGACTGTGAGGGCGCTGTGTGTACCTGGCTGTGTGGGCGCTGTGTGTACCTGGCTGTGAGGGTGCTGTGTGTACCTGGCTGTGAGGGCGCTGTGTGTACCTGGCTGTGAGGGCGCTGTGTGTACCTGGCTGTGAGGGCGCTGTGTGTACCTGGCTGTGAGGGCGCTGTGTGTACCCGGCTGTGAGGGCGCTGTGTTTACCCGGCTGTGTGTACCTGGCTGTGAGGGCGCTGCGTGTACCCGGCTGTGAGGGCGCTGTGTGTACCTGGCTGTGAAGGCGCTGTGTGTACCTGACTGTGAGGGCGCTGTGTGTACCTGGCTGTGTGGGCGCTGTGTGTACCTGGCTGTGAGGGCGCTGTGTGTACCTGGCTGTGAGGGCGCTGTGTGTACCCGGCTGTGAGGGCGCTGTGTGTACCTGGCTGTGAGGGCGCTGTGTGTACCTGGCTGTGTGTACCTGACTGTGAGGGCGCTGTGTGTACCTGACTGTGAGGGCGCTGTGTGTACCTGGCTGTGAGGGCGCTGTGTGTACCTGGCTGTGTGGGCGCTGTGTGTACCTGGCTGTGAGGGCGCTGTGTGTACCTGACTGTGAGGGCGCTGTGTGTACCTGACTGTGAGGGCGCTGTACTCACCTAATTGTACTCACCTAATTGTGCTTGCGGGGGTTGAGCTTTGGCTCTTTGGTCCCGCCTCTCAACTGTCAATCAACTGGTGTACAGTTTCCTGAGCCTACTGGGCTCTATCATATCTACATTTGAAACTGTGTATGGAGTCAGCCTCCACCACATCACTGCCTAGTGCATTCCATTTACTAACTACTCTGACACTGAAAAAGTTCTTTCTAATGTCTCTGTGGCTCATTTGGGTACTCAGCTTCCACTTGTGTCCCCTTGTTCGTGCCCCTCCAGTGTTGAATAGTTCATCCTTGTTTACCCGGTCAATTCCCCTAAGGATTTTGTAGGTTGTGATCATGTCCTCCCTTACTCTTCTGTCTTCCAGTGTCGTAAGTTGCATTTCCCGCAGCCTTTCCTCATAACTCATGCCTCTTAGTTCTGGGACTAGTCTAGTAGCATACCTTTGGACTTTTTCCAGCTTCGTCTTGTGCTTGACAAGGTACGGGCTCCATGCTGGGGCCGCGTACTCCAGGATTGGTCTTACATATGTGGTGTACAAGATTCTGAATGATTCCTTACACAGGTTCCTGAACGCCGTTCTGATGTTAGCCAGCCTCGCATATGCCGCAGACGTTATTCTCTTTATGTGGGCTTCAGGAGACAGGTTTGGTGTGATATCAACTCCTAGATCTTTCTCGGCTGTGCGGGCGCTGTGTGTACCTGGCTGTGAGGGCGCTATGTGTGTACTTGGCTGTGTGTACCTGGCTGTGAGGGCGCTGTGTGTACCTGACTGTGAGGGCGCTGTGTGTACCTGACTGTGAGGGCGCTGTGTGTACCTGTCTGTGAGGGCGCTGTGTGTACCTGACTGTGAGGGCGCTGTGTGTACCTGGCTGTGTGGGAGCTGTGTGTACCTGGCTGTGTGTACCTTGCTGTGAGGGCGCTGTGTGTACCTGACTGTGAGGGCGCTGTGTGTACCTGGCTGTGAGGGCGCTGTGTGTACCTGGCTGTGATGGCGCTGTGTGTACCTGACTGTGAGGCCGCTGTGTGTACCTGGCTGTGAGGGCGCTGTGTGTACCTGGCTGTGAGGGCGCTGTGTGTACCTGACTGTGAGGGCGCAGTGTGTACCTGACTGTGAGGGCGCTGTGTGTACCTGGCTGTGAGGGCGCTGTGTTTACCTGGCTGTGTGGGCGCTGTGTGTACCTGACTGTGAGGGCGCTGTGTGTACCTGACTGTGAGGGCGCTGTGTGTACCTGGCTGTGTGGGCGCTGTGTGTACCTGGCTGTGTGGGCGCTGTGTGTACCTGGCTGTGAGGGCGCTGTGTGTACCTGGCTGTGTGGGCGCTGTGTGTACCTGGCTCTGTGTACCTGGCTGTGTGTACCTGGCTGTGTGTACCTGGCTGTGTGTACCTGGCTGTGAGGGCGCTGTGTGTACCTGGCTGTGAGGGCGCTGTGTGTACCTGGCTGTGTGGGCGCTGTGTGTACCTGGCTGTGTGGGCGCTGTGTGTACCTGGCTGTGTGTACCTGGCTGTGAGGGCGCTGTGTGTACTTGGCTGTGTGTACCTGGCTGTGTGTACCTGGCTGTGAGGGCGCTGTGTGTACCTGGCTGTGAGGGCGCTGTGTGTACCTGGCTGTGAGGGCGCTGTGTGTACCTGGCTGTGAGGGCGCTGTGTGTACCTGGCTGTGAGGGCGCTGTGTGTACCCGGCTGTGAGGGCGCTGTGTGTACCTGGCTGTATGTACCGGGCTGTGAGGGCGCTGTGTGTACCCGGCTGTGAGGGCACTGTGTGTACCTGGCTGTGAGGGCGCTGTGTGTACCCGGCTGTGAGGGCGCTGTTTGTACCTGGCTGTGAGGGCGCTGTGTGTACCCGGCTGTGAGGGCGCTGTGTGTACCTGGCTGTGAGGGCGCTGTGTGTACCTGGCTGTGTGGGCGCTGTGTGTATCTGGCTGTGTGTACCTGGCTGTGAGGGCGCTGTGTGTACCTGGCAGTGAGGGCGCTGTGTGTACCTGGCTGTGTGGGCGCTGTGTGTACCTGGCTGTGTAGGCGCTGTGTGTACCTGGCTGTGAGGGCGCTGTGTGTACCTGACTGTGTGTACCTGGCTGCATGTACCGGGCTGTGAGGGCGCTGTGTGTACCCGGCTGTGAGGGCGCTGTGTGTACCTGGCTGTGAGGGCGCTGTGTGTACCCGGCTGTGAGGGCGCTGTGTGTACCTGGCTGTGAGGGCGCTGTGTGTACCTGGCTGTGAGGGCGCTGTGTGTACCTGGCTGTGAGGGCGCTGTGTGTACCTGGCTGTGAGGGCGCTGTGTGTACCTGGCTGTGAGGGCGCTGTGTGTACCTGACTGTGAGGGCGCTGTGTGTACCTGGCTGTGTGGGCGCTGTGTGTACCTGGCTGTGAGGGCGCTGTGTGTACCTGGCTGTGAGGGCGCTGTGTGTACCTGGCTGTGAGGGCGCTGTGTGTACCTGGCTGTGAGGGCGCTGTGTGTACCTGGCTGTGAGGGCGCTGTGTGTACCCGGCTGTGAGGGCGCTGTGTGTACCCGGCTGTGTGTACCTGGCTGTGAGGGCGCTGTGTGTACCCGGCTGTGAGGGCGCTGTGTGTACCGGCTGTGAGGGCGCTGTGTGTACCTGACTGTGAGGGCGCTGTGTGTACCTGGCTGTGTGGGCGCTGTGTGTACCTGGTTGTGAGGGCGCTGTGTGTACCTGGCTGTGAGGGCGCTGTGTGTACCCGGCTGTGAGGGCGCTGTGTGTACCTGGCTGTGAGGGCGCTGTGTGTACCTGGCTGTGAGGGCGCTGTGTGTACCTGGCTGTGTGGGCGCTGTGTGTACCTGGCTGTGTGGGCGCTGTGTGTACCTGGCTGTGAGGGCGCTGTGTGTACCTGGCTGTGAGGGCGCTGTGTGTACCTGGTTGTGTGGGCGCTGTGTGTACCTGGCTGTGAGGGCGCTGTGTGTACCTGGCTGTGAGGGCGCTGTGTGTACCTGGCTGTGAGGGCGCTGTGTGTACCTGACTGTGAGGGCGCTGTGTGTACCTGGCTGTGTGGGCGCTGTGTGTACCTGGCTGTGAGGGTGCTGTGTGTACCTGGCTGTGAGGGCGCTGTGTGTACCTGGCTGTGAGGGCGCTGTGTGTACCTGGCTGTGAGGGCGCTGTGTGTACCTGGCTGTGAGGGCGCTGTGTGTACCCGGCTGTGAGGGCGCTGTGTGTACCGGCTGTGTGTACCTGGCTGTGAGGGCGCTGTGTGTACCCGGCTGTGAGGGCGCTGTGTGTACCCGGCTGTGAGGGCGCTGTGTGTACCTGACTGTGAGGGCGCTGTGTGTACCTGGCTGTGTGGGCGCTGTGTGTACCTGGTTGTGAGGGCGCTGTGTGTACCTGGCTGTGAGGGCGCTGTGTGTACCCGGCTGTGAGGGCGCTGTGTGTACCTGGCTGTGAGGGCGCTGTGTGTACCTGGCTGTGAGGGCGCTGTGTGTACCTGACTGTGAGGGCGCTGTGTGTACCTGGCTGTGAGGGCGCTGTGTGTACCTGGCTGTGAGGGCGCTGTGTGTACCTGGCTGTGAGGGCGCTGTGTGTACCTGGCTGTGAGGGCGCTGTGTGTACCCGGCTGTGAGGGCGCTGTGTGTACCTGGCTGCATGTACCGGGCTGTGAGGGCGCTGTGTGTACCCGGCTGTGAGGGCGCTGTGTGTACCTGGCTGTGAGGGCGCTGTGTGTACCCGGCTGTGAGGGCGCTGTGTGCACCTGGCTGTGAGGGCGCTGTGTGTACCCGGCTGTGAGGGTGCTGTGTGTACCTGGCTGTGAGGGCGCTGTGTGTACCTGGCTGTGAGGGCGCTGTGTGTACCTGGCTGTGTGTACCTGGCTGTGAGGGCGCTGTGTGTACCTGACTGTGAGGGCGCTTTGAGTTCCTGACTGTGAGGGCGCTGTGTGTACCTGACTGTGAGGCCGCTGTGTGTACCTGACTGTGAGGGCGCTGTGTGTACCTGGCTGTGTGGGCGCTGTGTGTACCTGGCTGTGTGTACCTGGCTGTGAGGGCGCTGTGTGTACCTGACTGTGAGGGCGCTGTGTGTACCTGGCTGTGAGGGCGCTGTGTGTACCTGGCTGTGATGGCGCTGTGTGTACCTGACTGTGAGGCCGCTTTGTGTACCTGGCTGTGAGGGCGCTGTGTGTACCTGGCTGTGAGGGCGCTGTGTGTACCTGACTGTGAGGGCGCTGTGTGTACCTGACTGTGAGGGCGCTGTTTGTACCTGGCTGTGAGGGCGCTGTGTGTACCCGGCGGTGAGGGCGCTGTGTGTACCTGGCTGTGAGGGCGCTGTGTGTACCTGGCTGTGTGGGCGCTGTGTGTATCTGGCTGTGTGTACCTGGCGGTGGGCGCTGTGTGTACCTGGCCGTGAGGCGCTGTGTGTACCTGGCTGTGAGGGCGCTGTGTGTACCTGGCTGTGAGGGCGCTGTGTGTACCTGGCTGTGAGGGCGCTGTGTGTACCTGGCTGTGTGNTTCAGATCTGAAACCTACATCTATGGGCAGCAAAACGTCCACTAGACTGTGCGACACAGTGGTTGCAAGGATCAGGTTGGTTACCGTTACCTGTGGCAGGTGGCTGCAGGTGACGGATCTCCCAATCCTGAGCACTCCAGTTGCAAACTCTGTGAGCAGGAACTACGGCACGATCTCCCGCACTACATCACTGAATGCCCAGTTATTAGACCTTTCAGACCAGTTGGCATGAGGTACCTGGAGCTTTGCAATTACTTTATTCACTCTCGTATTCTTGAAGATATCCTCACAGTGTACCCAAAATTTGCCAGTGCTGGCTACTAAACATATAGCCCTGCATGACTAACCATCCTGCGAGATGGGGACCTTTATTACCACTGCTACCTTATTCAATCTTGTGTTGATGATATCCTCAAAATGCATCCGGAATCTGCCAGTGCAGACTGCTTATCACATGCCTCTGTATGACTAACCATCCTGTGTGATGGGGATTTTCTAGCATCAACTAGTTAGCTTTTGACACACTATACTCCACTTCATATAGTCTAGGGTAGCTGCACTAATGCAGATGTACCTAAGGAATAATAAAAAAAGACAGTTGAACAAGACCTGATTGTTCTACATGACACACCACAGCCGCCTGTAATACCACCTTCCCAGGCAACAGCGACGACTGGCGTGTTAATAGTAAGGCTGAAATATTGCCCTCCACTTGTCATGGTCATGGTTATGGTGAGGAAAGTGGCGAGAGTGAGGAGGGGAAGGAATAAGGAGAGGGCAAGAGTGGAAGGGGAAACCGGTCAGTACAATGACCATTAGAAATGTACCCGAGAGAAGGTAGTGTTGCTGGCCATGATTGTACCCGAGGGAGGTAGTGTTGCTGGCCATGATTGTACCCGAGGGAGGTAGTGTTGCTGGCCATGATTGTACCCGAGGGAAGGTAGTGTTGCTGGCCATGATTGTACCCGAGGGAGGTAGTGTTGCTGGCCATGATTGTACCCGAGGAGGTAGTGTTGCTGGCCATGATTGTACCCGAGGGAGGTAGGGTTGCTGGCCATGATTGTACCGAGGAAGGTAGTGTTGCTGGCCATGATTGTACCCGAGGAAGGTAGTGTTGCTGGCCATGATTGTACCCGAGGGAGGTAGTGTTGCTGGCCATGATTGTACCCGAGGGAGGTAGTGTTGCTGGCCATGATTGTACCCGAGGAAGGTAGTGTTGCTGGCCATGATTGTACCCGAGGGAGGTAGGGTTGCTGGCCATGATTGTACCCGAGGAAGGTAGTGTTGCTGGCCATGATTGTACCCGAGGAAGGTAGTGTTGCTGGCCATGATTGTACCCGAGGAAGGTAGGGTTGCTGGCCATGATTGTACCCGAGGAAGGTAGTGTTGCTGGCCATGATTGTACCCGAGGAAGGTAGTGTTGCTGGCCATGATTGTACCCGAGGAAGGTAGTGTTGCTGGCCATGATTGTACCCGAGGAAGGTAGTGTTGCTGGCCATGATTGTACCCGAGGAAGGTAGTGTTGCTGGCCATGATTGTACTCGAGGGTGGAGGACAAGAGTGAAAGTTCAGTGTCGCCAGGAGCGGCGCTGTTATCGCGTTTAGTGGCCATTAAGTGACGCCGCTGTACTCACCTAGTTGTACTCACCGTGTTGTGCTTGCGGGGGTTGAGCTCTAGTTCTTTGGTCCCGCCTCTCAACTGCCAATCAACTGGTGTACAGATTCCTGAGCCTATTGGGCTCTATCATATCTACATTTGAAACTGTGTATGGAGTCAGCCTCCACACATCACTTCCTAGTGCATTCCACCTGTTAACTACTCTGACACTGAAAATGGTCTTTCAAACGTCCCTGTGGCTCATTTGGGTACTCAGTCTCCACCTGTGTCCCCTTGTTCGCTTACTACCCGTTTAAAAAGTTTATCCATATCTACCCTGTCAATTCCTCTGAGAATTCTGAAGGTAGCGATCATGTCTCCTCTTACTCTTCTGTCTTCCAGTGTCGTGAGGTGCATTTCCCGCAGCCTTTCCTCGTAACTCATGCCTCTTAGTTCTGGGACTAGTCTAGTGGCATACCTCTGAACTTTTTCCAGCTTCGTCTTGTGCTTGACAAGGTACGGGCTCCATGCTGGGGCCGCATACTCCAAGATTGGTCTTACATATGTGGAATACAAGGTTCTAAATGATTCCTTACACAGGTTCCTGAACGCTGTTCTGATGTTAGCCAGCCTCGCATATGCCGGAGATGTTATTCTTTTTATGTGGGCTTCAGGAGACAGGTTTGGTATCAACTCCTTGATCTTTCTCTTTGTCTGTTTCATGAAGTACTTCATCTCTTATTCTGTATCCTGTGTCTGGCCTCCTGTGTCCACCACCTAGTTTCAATACTTTGCATTTACTCGGGTTGAACTTTACTAGCCATTTTTTGGACCATTTATTCAGTCTGTCTAGGTCGTCTTGTAGCCTCCTACTATCATCCTCTGTTTTAATCCTCCTCATATTTTTTGCATCGTCAGCAAACAATGAGAGGAATGATTCTACACCCTCTGGGAGATCATTTACATATATCAGAAACAGTATGGGTCCAAGGACTTAACCCTGTGGGACTCCCCTAGTGACGCCTCGCCAATCTGAGGCCTCATCCCTCACAGTGACTCGCTGTCTTCTGTTACTCAGGTACTATTTCTCCAATGGAGTACCTTCCCTTTCACTCCTGCCTGCATCTCAAACTTATTCACTACCCTCTTGTGTGGCACTGTGTCAAAGGCATTCTGGCAATCCAAAAATATGCAGTCTGCTCACCCCTCTCTTGTCTGATTTTGTTGCCTGGTTGCTTGCTGTGTCTGCTGTGTGTACCTGGCTGTGAGGGCGCTGTGTGTACCTGGCTGTGTGGGCGCTGTGTGTACCTGGCTGTGAGGGCGCTGTGTGTACCTGGCTGTGTGGGCGCTGTGTGTACCTGGCTGTGTGTACCTGACTGTAAGGGCGCTGTTGGACGCCAGTTCACCCTCACACATAGGGTGACCTATACCCTCNGGAATGATACATAGGGAGAACGTCTGGAGAGTCAGTCAACATGAACGTCTCCTAGCCGGTGGCGTCTGGTCCACCGGTGGCGTCTGGTCCACCGGTGGCGTCTGGTCCACCGGTGGCGTCTGGTCCACCAGTGGCGTCTGGTCCACCGGTGGCGTCTGGTCCACCGGTGGCGTCTGGTCCACCGGTGGCGTCTGGTCCACGGTGGCGTCTGGTCCACCGGTGGCGTCTGGTCCACCAGTGGCGTCTGGTCCACCAGTGGCGTCTGGTCCACGGTGGCGTCTGGTCCACCGGTGGCGTCTGGTCCACCAGTGGCGTCTGGTCCACCGGTGGGTCTGGCCACCGGGCGTCTGGTCCACCGGTGGCGTCTGGTCCACCAGTGGCGTCTGGTCCACCGGTGGCGTCTGGTCCACCGGTGGCGTCTGGTCCACCGGTGGCGTCTGGTCCACCAGTGGCGTCTGGTCCACCGGTGGCGTCTGGTCCACCGGTGGCGTCTGGTCCACCAGTGGCGTCTGGCCACCAGTGGCGTCTGGTCCACCGGTGGGTCTGGTCCACCAGTGGCGTCTGGTCCACGGTGGCGTCTGGTCCACCGGTGGCGTCTGGTCCACCGGTGGGTCTGGTCCACCGGTGGCGTCTGGTCCACCGGTGGCGTCTGGTCCACCGGTGGCGTCTGGTCCACCGGTGGCGTCTGGTCCACCGGTGGCGTCTGGTCCACCGGTGGCGTCTGGTCCACCGGTGGCGTCTGGTCCACCGGTGGGCGTTGGTCCACCGGGACGTCTGGTCCACCGGTGACGTCTGGTCCACCGGTGGCGTCTGGTCCACCGGTGGCGTCTGGTCCACGGTGGCGTCTGGTCCACCAGTGGCGTCTGGTCCACCGGTGGCGTCTCTGTCCACCACGTGGCGTCTGGTCCACCAGTGGCGTCTGGTCCACCAGTGGCGTCTGGTCCACCGGTGACGTCTGGTCCACCGGTGGCGTCTGGTCCACCGGTGACGTCTGGTCCACCAGTGGCGTCTGGTCACCAGTGGCGTCTGGTCCACCGGTGACGTCTGGTCCACCGGTGACGTCTGGTCCACCAGTGGCGTCTGGTCCACCAGTGGCGTCTGGTCTACCGGTGGCGTCTGGTCCACCAGTGGCGTGGTCCACCAGTGGCGTCTGGTCCACCAGTGGCGTCTGGTCCACCAGTGGCGTCTGGTCCACCAGTGGCGTCTGGTCCACCAGTGGCGTCTGGTCCACCAGTGGCGTCTGGTCCACCGGTGGCGTCTGGTCCACCGGTGGCGTCTGGTCCACCGGTGGCGTCTGGTCCACCGGTGGCGTCTGGTCCACCGGTGGCGTCTGGTCCACCGGTGGCGTCTGGTCCACTAGTGGCGTCTGGTCCACCGATGGCGTCTGGTCCACCGGTGGCGTCTGGTCAACCGGTGGCGTCTGGTCCACCAGTGGCGTCTGGTCCACTAGTGGCGTCTGGTCCACCGGTGGCGTCTGGTCCACCGGTGGCGTCTGGTCCACCGGTGATGGCAAGTTAAGGCGGCTGACTCCGGTTCATCACTTCCTCTCTGTCAAAGGTATACTATATAACTCCCGCAATATCAATATTCTCTCAGCTAGTCTCAATAAATAGAGATAACCCCTTATCTAGACCCAAGTTTACCATGGACTTTAGGTGTAACCTGGTGCGGTGTAACGACGGTTTACTCTCACAAGATATAATATGGCCATAAAAAAATTCAAATGAGCACTTAAAACCGACCGAATACAATTTCCCGTGTGTGGAGATAGCAGCGACGTCTGAGGGCTGTGGCACCCAAGTACCTGGCGACGCTGGCGTCTTCCCTCCCCCAATCTTGGTGTTTATTCAACACGTTCATTAACGAGACGGTAATGGCGTCATTTTACGCCCTAATTTATTACTCCAAGTTCCAGAGAACAGTTTTCCTCTGTTGGCAACGCTGGGCGAGAGGTTTGTGGAGTTTTAAAGCACATTTAATAAGTGCTGAATGTGTTGTGTGACAATTATTTCGCCAGCAGTGACATAACATTCACTACTGCGGTAATTTACCTCGGGATGGAAGGACACTTCATTTCTCTATAAGTTTAATCAATTTCCAATAATTGCAAATGAAAGCGAATTGAAGACTGGATTTATTAAGAGTTAAGCAAGGAAATAATCACCGCGTGATCTGTGGTGGCTGAGGCAACCGCCCACCTTGGAGTCTAGCAAACTTTTGGCATTCCCTTACTGGAAATTAATATATATTAATAAAATGAATTTCCTGACACAACGTATTCATCTTGCTGTGCCTGAGGTTAGTACTCTGAGTGTCGGAAATTTCTGACATGGCTGTAAGTGGGTGGAGGTGGGTGGAGGTGGGTGGAGGTGGGTGGAGGTGGATGGTGTGAAGCCTAAGGAAGGTGATGGAGAAGCCTCTGGGCCCACACTGTAAATGTTAATATATCGCTTCCTTAATGATATCTCCCCTTATTAGGGGACAACACTCACTAAGGTCGACCTTGAGGCCTCCTAGGGGCTGCGTGTCGTCTCCCCAGCCCTGACACATGCTCTCAGGTGCTGGGTGTCGTCTCCCCAGCCCTGACACATGCTTTCAGGTGCTGGGTGTCGTCTTCCCAGCCCTGACACATGCTTTCAGGTGCTGGGTGTCGTCTTCCCTGCCCTGACACATGCTCTCAGGTGCTGGGTGTCGTCTTCCCAGCCCTGACACATGCTTTCAGGTGCTGGGTGTCGTCTTCCCAGCCCTGACACATGCTCTGAGGTGCTGGGTGTCGTCTTCCCTGCCCTGACACATGCTCTCAGGTGCTGGTGTCGTCTTCCCAGCCCTGACACATGCTCTCAGGTGCTGGGTGTCGTCTTCCCAGCCCTGACACATGCTCTCAGGTGCTGGGTGTCGTCTTCCCAGCCCTGACACATGCTCTCAGGTGCTGGGTGTCATCTCCCCAGCCCTGACACATGCTCTAAAGTGCTGGGTGTCGTCTTCCCAGCCCTGACACATGCTCTCAGGTGCTGGGTGTCGTCTGCCATGACACAGGCTAGGTGCTAGGTGTTGAGGTGGGGGGGGGGGGAGGGGCAAGCTCATGGACACTGAGGCGAACTCTTATGGCGCGGACTGATCGTCAATCACGGCCATGATTGTACCCGAGGAAGGTAGTGTTGCTGGCCGTGATTGTGTAACTGTGTAACACCGGATTGTAACCACAATTATAAACCCCAGCTTAACACAGGTTACCAAGCCCACTTTGACCCATACTGAACTCACCAGCTCTATGTTAAACTGAATTCTTTAAAAGGGGAAACTATAACTGTTGTTATATCTCTAATAAAATAAACCCTTACTTCTTGAAACACTACCACCACCTCCCTGTAACCCGAATGTGACTGTATTTACTGATCTCCCACGGCAGGATAAAGACCAGTAATTATGAACTCGAAGGACGTAGGAACCTTAGAAATAACGCTCCGGATAATTTATGGAAAACTCTTTACTTTACTTAGAATTCAAGGGGCAACTTTAATACAGAACAGCATGGAGGAACGCAGGGTAGCTCCCAACACAGCATGTAGTGAGAAATTTAATGACTCAAAATGAATCAGATGGAAAGATTAACTAAACAAAATAAATCAATATAAACTGTTTTTTTAAGAAAAGATACATAAATTATATCGTATGTCTGTTAATGCTACTGAGGCAATTGGGTGCAATTATCCAGGTGTCCAAAACTCAGCAACACATTACCTTATCCCTGGAATTACCAGCCAAATGATGTCGATGGTTCTCCACTCCAGGCCCTTGGTGGCTGCCCGAGTTCACACCCCAAATCACACTACAAAATATCCTTGGGTCTCCCCAAGGTGGACTCCTGGACCTACCCAAAGTCCAATCTGGCCCTAAGTCACGCACATAATCCAGGGCTAATCCAATCATTTCAAACCTTGCCTGAGGTCTGGCACTCTTACGTATAAGGCACCTCCCCCTTTTCAGGAGGTCTACAACCAATCCGCGGCCTCTCCTTATCTCTACCCAATCGCCGTCCAGGCCACAAGCCTGGCCAGCCTGAAAAGCATGGTTTTACTCCCGTAGAGTGTGTCTCCTGTACACCGGTTGACAGGTGAACAAGACCTGATTGTTCTACATGACACACCACAGCCGCCTGTAATACCACCTTCCCAGGCAACAGCGACGACTGGCGTATTAATAGTAAGGCTGAAATATTGCCCTCCACTTGTCATGGTCATGGTTATGGTGAGGAAAGTGGCGAGAGTGAGGAGGGGAAACCGGTCAGTACAATGACCATTAGAGATGTACCCGAGGAAGGTAGTGTTGCTGGCCATGATTGTACCCGAGGGAGGTAGTGTTGCTGGCCATGATTGTACCCGAGGGAAGGTAGTGTTGCTGGCCATGATTGTACCCGAGGGAAGGTAGTGTTGCTGGCCATGATTGTACCCGAGGGAGGTAGTGTTGCTGGCCATGATTGTACCCGAGGAAGGTAGTGTTGCTGGCCATGATTGTACCCGAGGGAGGTAGTGTTGCTGGCCATGATTGTACCCGAGGAAGGTAGTGTTGCTGGCCATGATTGTACCCGAGGGAGGTAGTGTTGCTGGCCATGATTGTACCCGAGGGAGGTAGTGTTGCTGGCCATGATTGTACCCGAGGGAAGGTAGTGTTGCTGGCCATGATTGTACCCGAGGAAGGTAGTGTTGCTGGCCATGATTGTACCCGAGGGAGGTAGTGTTGCTGGCCATGATTGTACCCGAGGGAGGTAGTGTTGCTGGCCATGATTGTACCCGAGGAAGGTAGTGTTGCTGGCCATGATTGTACCCGAGGGAGGTAGTGTTGCTGGCCATGATTGTACCCGAGGAAGGTAGTGTTGCTGGCCATGATTGTACCCGAGGGAGGTAGTGTTGCTGGCCATGATTGTACCCGAGGAAGGTAGTGTTGCTGGCCATGATTGTACCCGAGGAAGGTAGGGTTGCTGGCCATGATTGTACCCGAGGAAGGTAGTGTTGCTGGCCATGATTGTACCCGAGGAAGGTAGTGTTGCTGGCCATGATTGTACCCGAGGGAGGTAGTGTTGCTGGCCATGATTGTACCCGAGGGTGGAGGACAAGAGTGAAAGTTCAGTGTCGCCAGGAGCGGCGCTGTTATCGCGTTTAGTGGCCATTAAGTGACGCCGCTGTACTCACCTAGTTGTACTCACCGTGTTGTGCTTGCGGGGGTTGAGCTCTGGTTTTTTGGTCCCGCCTCTCAACTGCCAATCAACTGGTGTACAGATTCCTGAGCCTATTGGGCTCTATCATATCTACATTTGAAACTGTGTATGGAGTCAGCCTCCACCACATCACTTCCTAGTGCATTCCACCTGTTAACTACTCTGACACTGAAAATGGTCTTTCAAACGTTCCTGGCTCATTTGGGTACTCAGTCTCCACCTGTGTCCCCTTGTTCGCTTACTACCCGTTTTAAAAAGTTTATCCATATCTACCCTGTCAATTCCTCTGAGAATTCTGAAGGTAGCGATCATGTCTCCTCTTACTCTTCTGTCTTCCAGTGTCGTGAGGTGCATTTCCCGCAGCCTTTCCTCGTAACTCATGCCTCTTAGTTCTGGGACTAGTCTAGTGGCATACCTCTGAACTTTTTCCAGCTTCGTCTTGTGCTTGACAAGGTACGGGCTCCATGCTGGGGCCGCATACTCCAAGATTGGTCTTACATATGTGGAATACAAGGTTCTAAATGATTCCTTACACAGGTTCCTGAACGCTGTTCTGATGTTAGCCAGCCTCGCATATGCCGGAGATGTTATTCTTTTTATGTGGGCTTCAGGAGACAGGTTTGGTATCAACTCCTTGATCTTTCT